>JAVXUL010105244.1:0-19119 GCA_035590515.1 Trichilia minutiflora | reverse complement strand
TTATTTGTATAAATTATAATAAAAATTATTTTATGTATATAAATAATAAATTAGTGATATATGATAGTATTGATTAATAAAAATATAAAATTAATACGTTATTAAAAATAAAAATAAATAATATATATCTATACAAAATTAATATTTATATATTAATAAAAATATATAATATCAATAAAAATGATAGCAAATAAAGTTTAAGACTTTAAGTTAATATTACTAAATAAAATTTTAATTAATTAATTTAATAAATTAAAAAATTAATAAAATCAGAATCGGCTCGGAACCGAAACTATTTGACGAATCGGTTCGAATCAGTCTGGATCGTTACTATTCTAACTCCGGTTTCGATTCGATTCCACCAAACATGAATTATAGAACCGGCTCAATCCGGACTATTAGACCTTTTCATTCGAGCCGATTTCAAAAAACTAAAATTATTGAATTGGGTTAGACTGATCCAAATCCGTCAATTCAGATCCGTTAAACACCACTATAACTTACCACCTAGGCTCTCGCGAATGGTGTTCCCCTTGTTAGATTTTAACATGGCTTGATCAGGGATGTCCGCCTTTATCTTAACTATTGAAGGTGCTTTTTTGGGATTGGAAAAAGGAATCCCATTTAGCCATCCAAAAGACAGCGCTGTTTCACCATTAATATTGTCTTTTCGTCTAAAGATACTATCTTAATTACTGTTACTGACATGTTTTAATCTAGTCCTTCATTTTGGTTATCACTGAATGTCTTGCACCCATCTATTTCCCCTTTAAAGTATCGTGCCTATCAAATCTGTTGCTCTGTTTTAGAATTCGATGATACTAGAATATAAAGAATGATGTGGCTTTATTTACGATGTTTATCATATAATGGTGGGGATGAACTCTTTCTTTCTATAAATAGAACATTTTTCTTCCTTTCATGTCCCTTATGCTTTGATTGTACTTGTGCTATCTCTCCTTTGTGTCAGTCTTGTTGCCTTTCTTTGTGGCAGCTCTTTTTATTGTAGCAAGACTTTTAATAGTCAATCGACTTTCCAATAAGTTCATTTCTCATATTTCCTTTGCATTGTATTGCTACTTATATTCTATCAGTATCTAGATGATTCTTAGCTGTTGTCTCTAGCTTAGGATTTGATTTAGTTTTGAGTTAAGCTTGGGTTTCGTTTTGCCTGGTTTACGTTTTGGGGTATGAAAGAAGAAGAAGAAGGCTTTGTGGATGGCATAGGTAGGATTATGTTTTGGCGGAGAAGGTTCTCCTTTCTTTCTTTCTTTCAGTTGGCTTGGTAAAAGATGGGGATAGTTTTCTGATTTGTAGTTTTAGTTTTTGTAATATTTGGTTTTTGTGTAAATTGGTAGTATTAATAAACAACTACGTTGCTCTTGATTTTTCCTTTAAAGGAAAATGATGACTAATATTGAGAACCAAAATGATGTGGCCAAGAACTCTTAAGAAATAATTGGCATTCTTATGCGGGATCAGGAAGGTGGTGATGATGGCAGTAATGCCTTAGAGTAGGCTCAGTTCAAGAGACCCAATGAGGTAGATTGTTACCCATTTATTGTAATTGAAGCAGTATTAGTATATGCCCGAAGATATAATAATGATTTTGAATATTTAGTATATTAATTTATATATATCATGATATTATTAATTAATATATATATTATTTCATTATTACATATTTGTGTATTTAAATAAATATAATAATACCTTTAGAATAGTAGATTAAATTAGTTGAACACTATTTTAAACGTTCATAATCAAGTATTATTGTGGATAGGGCAACAATAATACATTAAGACTAATATGTGTAGTGATTGATGATGACATAAGATTTATTATGATATTAGATACAAAGATAACACATAGGTATAATTTAGTGAACTAATGTACTGGACCGATCTACCATGAAAATGCTATATGGATTGTTATATGAGTGTCAAAAGCAATTTTTACAGTGACAATAGTGTATGTGATTTTTTAACTTGAAATCATTATGGTTTTCAATATTATGAATGATATATTTTGATATTTTCAAATGTCATTCTTAATAGGGGAGACTATAAAAAAATAATTGGATATGTTATAAATCATATAAAAGGATAAATTTGATTAAGATAAGATTTGTTTTTTCTATATAATAAGAATGATATTTTTGGACCCCTTTGATTAAGTATAATTATAAAAATACATGACTGTGCTCAAATGAATCAATATGTAATATTAATCTCATTTGATTGAATAATTATCTTAGGATATCAAAGAAATAAGAAGGTTTAACTTTATAATGATATTTTCCAATGATATTTTCCAAATTGAGGGAGGATTCAAGTGAGATTTTTAATTTTGGTATGTTCAATCGATCGAATAGGATGATTCATTCGATCAAAGTTTTAGGGACTCCTTGAAAAATTTTGTGGTGCATAATTCGTTCAAACAAATAAGAGAATTCGTTCGATCGAATGAGACTTCGTTCGACTGAATGGGTCATTCATTCGATCGATAAAATAGAAGCTCTCTAACTTCTGTAGACATCAAAGAATTCGCTCAAACGAACCTTGGTTCGTTCGATCGAAGGGGGTGATTCGTTCGAATGAACTTCAATTCGTTCGATCGAATCGGCGAACTAAGAAGGTTTAACTTTATAATGATGACATATTCCATGCCTTGTATTCAATTAAGTTATCAAAGATAAAGGGATTAAACTACATGGTAACATTGGTCACAGATAAAGGTGATGTTGAACTTTCACATTCTCATCACTTCGGCAGTCGTGATGTATTGCTAGATACTGCTCATAACTTGTGAAACTAAAATTAGATTTTAGTATTACATCAATATTATGTGAACCCATTGGTTCGTATATTAGATCGAGAATAATGAAAGTATAAATTCATGACATGATTTGTCCTAATTCGAGACTCTTTATATTATTTGGGTTTTGGTTATATCTATTATAAATTTGGGTTAAAGATATTAGTTTAAACTTTACTAATAGATTGGACTTTAAAGGTAAGACTATTTCATTATCCATAAAAGCCCTAAAGCTCATTATCTATAAAAACCCTAAAATCTATTACCCATGAAAACCCTAAATTTATGTTATATAAAGACATGCTTTAATGGGTTTAGTGTAAATGTGTGCCTAGGGTTACATTTTGTGAGTTTTGAAAAGAAACCCACAAAGGAAGGAAATGATACACAAAGAGAAAAATGAAGGAGCTAGCACTCTGATTTCGTTCCTTCTTGATTTTGTGAATATTATAAAGGTATATATCTGAGAATTTGTGTTGTGTAGTTGATCAAACCCATTTATGTGTAAGGTATGAATTTTGAATTCATTTATTTCACAATAAATGCTAGGATTTTATCGCATAAATCCTGGTTGGAAATAAAAAATAAATATTAACTCTGATATGGATGTGTTTCGATTTTCTAACAGTGGTATCAGAGTCACTTACAAAAAATCTAGTTATTTTCTATGTGATATGTTTTAATTTGATTTGGTATGAATTTATTTAAAATGTATATTGGATTTGGTTTAAACATGTAGATCTATTTAAACCTGGTCGTTTAACATGATTAAACTTTATCATTTAATGTGATTAAACCTGATTATGTAATGTGATTAAATATATTCTGATATAGACTATCGTAGGAAGGCGTTTGTCTAAGGTTATAATTTGTATCCTAATTTATCCTTTAATTATAAGATGATTCTATGCTTAATGAATGTGTGTTTTGTTTGAGTATAGTGCATTGTTATAACCTAAAGACTAATGTGATTAGATTGATTTATGCTTGTACTTATAATAGGGCTAGCGTATCATACCTTTTTTTTTAATAATCTCTAAATGTATATTCTTTTCTTATCCAAATCCCCTCGAATGTAACTTAAGTTTTTTTATTATATTATGTAAGTGTTATTTTATATAAATTTACATATAGAATATCTAGAGGTTTTGGAGATAAAAGATATGCAACCATGTATGGATCCCTAAGGAATGGAAGATACTTCATAAACTACAATCAACTCCATTTGATGAAGTTTTCATTATCCCTAGGTTAAGTTGTCGATCATTCCATTAGCTTGAGATTATGGATGTAGAATGGGCTATAACTTTATTATATTTAACTTCTTATTTATGTATGAGATGTATGATATAGGATAATATATGTTAGAGATATGCCTTTAGAGCCAATAGGATTGGGCTCGAATTTAATAGGTTTTATCGGTTGTCTTGTAATGTTTTTGAACAATTATGTAATTCTTGATTGTGTTCAATAAAGCATATAGACTTATCCTTAAATTCATTTAATTGTTTTATTTATACATGGTAATTTAGGATAAGGTTCCTAGATCAATATGACTTATAGAATATGGTTGCGTGTAGAGATGGCGATTATGGAATATATATTCTTTACAAGCCTAGATCTTGATAATATGTAATCAGAGAATCATTAACATGAGACATTAATGATTTAGATAGATTAGCACATATGATGTATGCTTATATAAGAGGATATATCATTCCATAGACATCAGTGTGGAGATACTAGTATGTATATATGGGTGCTTGTTAGAGAATAAGTTTACTATACAAGCCTATAGAGAATTCCTTATAGAGCCTATTAGTCAAAATGGAATTCTTTAGAATACAATTGTGTTTTATTAATCCTTAGACTTGAGGCACCACAGAAATCTTATATATAATTAATTATGTATGTGATAATCTTTTTAATTTCTTATAATCAACAAAAGAACTTACATCAATATATTTAATTGATAAAATATAGAGGTTATTGAATGTCAACAAAGGATTCATTAAATTATCAAAAGATAATGATGTCCTATATTTTCTAGTAAGTCATAACTTAATAAATCTTTAGCTAAGATGCGGTGAGAGATTGGAAAAGGTTTTTCTGATTTCAACAGTAAGTTATAGATTTAGAATAACTACATAGTCATTGAGCTAGCAGAGCTTTGACTCATCCATACTCTAAGTTCAATCAAGACATAGAACAAAGAAAGGATCATATTGCAGGGTAATTGTAATTAAAAGGTTCACATAATTCACCTATATCTAGATCTTCATTGGCTCGTTTGCTTGATGTCGACCATGATTTATAGGATATTAGAATTAATTGGATCAATTCTAATATACATCGACCAAAGGATTAAATCGGTGTAAAGTCCATTAGTGTTAATAACCTTATTATTAGCATATTGGTGAACCTAAAGGGTCACACACATTAAAAGAATACTATAATATAGTACACATGCAAATTAATTTAACTATAAATGGTGTAATTAGATTAAAAGAAATAGTTCTAATGAGATAAAGACTAAATTACACATATATCAAAAGTATAGGGTGTAAAATCAATAACATTGAAACATGGGATAAATTTAATCATATGATGATTTAATAATATATTTTAAATGTTAAAATATTATTTAAGAGATCCAATTTATCTTGGTGGGTCCATGGCATTTAAGAAATGTTTAAACTATTAAAAGAAAATAAAGGGAAATAAAAAGGCTAAGGTGGCACACATGCAATGTAATTGTATGCCATTTGAAGGATTGCTTTAGCCTTCTTTATGGTTTGATATTTCCAACCTAAATGACCAATTGTAATATATTTTAAAGTGTTTAAAAAATATTAAATGGATGGAAATTACAAAAAAAATGAATATTTTTGATTGGGTGAATTAATATGCTAAAAATATATATATTTCCACCCACTCTTTATAATAATTCACTTTCACTTTCTTGAGCCTAGGGTGCATGAATTTCCTCCCCGAAAACACTTTTTTTCTCCCTTCAAAACTAGATAAGAAAAGAAGAAAAAAAGAGAAGAAGAAGGTGTCTTGAAACTTGACTGAAGAGACTCCTCTTAAACTTAGGAAGTATTGTTGGAAAGTGACAAAAAAGAAGCAAATTTTTGATCTTCAAGGATAAGATTCCTTAAACTTATTTATCTTTTTCTTTGAATACTAATAGTTAGTATTCATTTAAGATATTAAATAAAGAGTTTATTTAATATTAAATATGGAGTTCATCTAGGTTACGCCATGCTAATATATGAGAATATGATTTGCATGCTTATGTTTGTAAACATACTATCTAACAAGTATGCTTGCTTGTTGTATGTATTCTTTGTGTGGACTTTTCTTTAGAGGAGATATATCTGGAGCTATAGGACCTTTTCTTAATTGCTGTTTATGAAGGAGTTCACAATTTTGGAGCTACTAAGGAAAAGAGTAATGGCAAAGGAGAAAAGCTTGAAGACTTTATGTAATTTTTCTTTTGGACGTATTACTAAGTTGTATATCATGAAAGGGTTGTACAATTGGACTTTGTACAATATTATTATTTCATTTGATGGTTAATTTGTTGATGAATAGTTATTGCCATACTATGTTATATGTTTAAATACATGTTTTTATGGATTACTCTTGATTATGCATGCTTGTTATAAACCAAATCTTGGACTAGTTGAAATGTCATTTTATATATTGTATATAATGCAAGAATGACATGCATAGATTCTATTTTGCTAATTTACTTGATCAATTATAAAAGTTATAGTTGAGAAAGTGAAGTATAAACATGTATAAGAATATGGAAAACTAGTTTTTGAGATAGTTAAGTTTCAATATAAAAAATAGGGTTCCCAACCTTATTTTACTTTGAAATTTGGAGGGCTTACAAATCAATATGTCTTTTAATAATCTATTTTCATTATTTTGGGATACGATTTGATTGGTTAAATAAATTTTAAAATCGAGATAGTCTAACAAAAGCTTAGAAAATATCATATTTGAACTTTTATCTCTTTTGGCTCTTATAACTTTTAATTGACTTTAAAATGTGTTACTTAAGTCTCTTTTTATTAAAAAGGAGGTAAGAAAGTTTAAAAAAAGCAATTTTAAAACACAGTATTTGACATTTGGGCCAAATGTTGGCCTAACTCTATATCCAAATACTAGCTGATCTTAACATTGGTATCAGAGCTTTACAACCCGTAATTAATTATAAAGAATATTCTTTTAGTTGATATGATATGTATGTCTTAGTCTACTCATATTAGATGAACTTTATATTGCATGTTTTCTATGACGAAACCTAAAATAAATCCCTCACTAGAATGTGATTCTAGTATAAATATTAACTCTTGAAATAATTAATTTGAATAGTTACATACAAGAATGACGTTTATGGCTTAATACTAATTAGTATAAGAGCATCCATAAAATTAGGTTTTATGTGAAAAGTAAGGCTTATTAAATGAGAGTCACATAAGATATGATTAGTAATAGTTAATTTCCTTTTAGGGTTATTTATGATCGCCAATAAATTTTAGGCATATTGTAACTCTAAGTTGGATCTTACTCCCTATAAGGGTATGATAATGTATCTTAATAAATAGTATAAGTGTGCTAAAGTTTTGAATTAATATGGTGGGAGCATCATGCATGATTTATACTTTGTCATGTATATTTTAATTGTTCAATTTTAATTCACTTATTCTCTCTTATATTTCATGAATATGTAGAAATGTCAATATGACACATAACCCACTCACTAGTATACTCGATTAAAATAAATTAATTGACCTAAACTTTTTGGATTGAACTTGAAAACTAGAAATTGCTCAATTCTAAGTACAGTACCTATGTCTTAGATCAAATGCCTCCAGGCCTTTTGGAAGATTCAATTGATGAGCTTGAAAAGGGAGCTTGGCAAAAACATCATGATGATAATCTTAAAGCTCATTATTACATATTAGTTGTAATGTCTAATGATTTGCAAAGGTAACATGAATGTTTTAGGCATGCTTTAGAAATTTACCTTCACCTACAAGAGTTATACGATGAACAGGTTAAATTCTTAAGATTTAAGATGTCTAAAGAACTCTTTAGGGCTCTATGATAGAAGGAACATGTTGAAAATTGGCTCATATTTCATAAAGTATTCAAATTTGTAAACATCATTGTGGTAAGTAGGTGGGGTTAGTGATAGTGGATGGAGTGTAACATAATCTACTATTGGCCCTTTCTTGCAAGGAAATACTTTATAAGGGAGTCGATTAAATGATTAGGAGGTGTAGAGGGCAAAGCCCTCGATAGTATGGTAATTGGGCAATTTCAAAAAATTTTTGTAAGTAAGATTTTAGTATAAATACATTGTATTTATAATTTTATTTACAAGGTGAATAAAAGAAATAGTCGTAAGCTTATCGATGTAGGCAAATTACTGAACCACATAAATCTTTGATGTCTTTATATTTTTAATTTGATTTTGCTATTCTTTTTATCATTGAATTGCATAACAACTGGTATTAGAGCCAAGTTTACAATGGCAAGTACTTAATCTTTTGCACAATTCGATGCGGAGAACTTCAACGATTGAAATTAAAACTTCGAGCTATGATAAAGAAGGGTTAGGGATCTTTTGGCGCAATAGAACTATCAAAAGTATTGTTAGAGAAAGAGATCAAATCAAAAAAAATTACAGATAACGAATGAGAGACTATGGAGGAAAAGGCAGTTAGTACTATTTATAATTACCTTGTCGATGAAGTTATCTCTCATGGCATAAAGAAGACGAATACGAAGACTCTTTAAGAGAAATTACAGTCACTTTATATGTCAAAATCTCTGACGAACAAATTACACCTAAAACAAAAATTGTACAGACTGAGGATGGTAGATGGTTTAAACCTAAGCTAACATATTGATCAGTTTAATCAGTTGATTGAAAATCTGCTTAGGGTTAACGTGAACCTATCAAAAGAGAATAGATCTCTTATTCTTCTTTTATCACTTCCAAATTTCTACGACCACATGGTTACCATCTTACTTTAGGGAAAAGAAACTCTAAAACTAGAAGATGCTATTGACGCCCTTTTGGAGTATGATCAAAGAAAACAGCACACCAATGATAGACTTCAGGGTAAAGGGCTGATGGTGAAGGGTAATCAAGAGGGTGGCGAGAAGAAGGACAATGATCAAATAAAAAGAAATAGAGGATTAAAGGTGAAGAAGAAAGTAGAATATTTAAATGTCGTAAGAAAGAGCATATAAAATGGGATTGTCCACTATATAAAAAGTGGTTAACAAAAAATCAAAAGAAAGATAAGCTTTCTAATTCTGTTAACATTGCTGAAAATCAGTCAAAAGACAGTGATAGAGATATGTTATCCATTTTGACGTGCTCTAATAGTTTGGTAGTTTCTTGGATTTTGGATTCAGGATGTTCATTTTATATGACACCTCACAAAGATTTGTTTGAGGTATATCAAGTAATAAATATTAGAAGTGGGTTAATGAGAAACAATGATTCTTGCAATGTTACTAGGAATAGCACCATAAAGCTAAAGATGTTTGATAGGATTATCAAAACGCTAAAAAATGTGAGACATGTTCTAGAATTGAAAAGGAATATGATTTCACTTGGCATTTTAGATTATAGTGGTTACACATGCAATATAGAGGGTGGGAAGATAAGAGTTACAAAAGGAGCATTGACTATCATGAAAGCATAACATACTTTAGAAAATATTTATAAGCTAACAGCGGATACAATTTTAGGTGGAGTAGCAATAGTGACATTATCTAGTTCTAGTATGAATGATACGATATTGTGGCACTTAAAGTTAGGATATATAGGAGAACGATGCATGATAAAGTTATACAAAAGACACATTCTAAAAGGTCTAAAATCGTATAAGTTAACTATGAGCCCCGTGTTTAAGTTTCAAGGGTAATATGATAATTTTTATTTTTCTTATGCTTATAATTGTGCCCATTATATAAATAGTTAACATGACATCGCGAATCTATAATTATTTTAAGGATTCAAGTCAGTTAAGGCTAAATTTAGAAGTTATAAACCCAGGGACCTTAACATAATTAAAAGTTAATTTTATTTTAAGTGAGATCCCAATGATATTTTTCAATAAGTGAGATCCCAATGATATTTTCCAATCTGGAAAGGACTCAAGTAAAATTTTCTATTTTAATTGATTTGGTGAAATGAATAGGTTGGTTCGTTAGATCAATATTTTGAGAACTCCTTGAAAAAGTTTTCTATCTTAGATTCGTTCGAATAAAGGTGGTTAATTCGATCGAATTGCTCGATTTGCTCAAATGAATTAGGATTCATTCGAACAACAAAATAGAAACTCTTTGACTTTTTTGGATGTCAAAGGATTCGTTCGAATGAACCATGGTTTGTTCGATCGAAGTTAGCAGTTTTTTCAAACAAACCCCTCGATTTATTTGATCAATTCGACAAAAAATCCTACGAAATAACTTTTTTACCCCCATTTAAAATTTTTTCCTTTATATCTTTTAAGGAAAAAATAGTAATTTTACCCTCTTATTATAACAAGGGGCTAACCCCCTCTCTTCCCTCACTTTTCTTCTTCTTTTCTTCTCCTTTCTCGTCTTCTCTTCCCTCCTCATGTTTCTTCTCTGCTCTCAAAGAAACTATCCCACCATTTCTTTAATTTCTTTAGTTTCTCTTCAATTTCTAGTCACAAGGAGCACAGAAATCACAAAGGGGAGCTAAGGTTTTGGGAATAAATGTTGGGTTTTTTTGAGTTCTAGGCAAAATCAAACGAAACCAATAGTACTATGAGGTTAATGGTATAGTTTTTAACCTATCTCTAGCTTTCATTTTGTATTTTATCAAATTTTTGAAAAAAATACTATTTATCAGTGGAAATTTCTCTAGCTTTATCGCATGAATTTAAGTTTTTACGTGTCAATTAGATTATAAAAAAGATAGGTAAATCATTAGTTAGCTAAAATAGGAATTCAGAATAATGTGGGTAACCAGAACAGTGTTTGGAGTACTATTCTAGTAAGAAATAGGAGCCCAGTCATTGTAATTGATAAACCAAGTTAAAATATGTTAGTTGGGCTCTAATGTGGGTTTTTGACAATTGAAAATGAATAATTGGATGAGTAATGAGGATTTTATCTTATTTCGTATATTAGACGAAGTTAGAAACCCGAATTAGAATGCATTTCATGCATACGAGTCTCACTTATGGTTTAGAAATATGTATTGATAAGGTTTTGATGTATATGTGTTTAGGCGATGATACGTGAGCAAAGAACCCGCAAGAAGTGCCAAAAAACGAGGAGAATTAGAGAGTGTATACCCTCTCTAGATAGTGAGTGAACAATTTTATATTTTATTTCTTTAATACAAATTTTGGATATTCTAAATTGTTTGTAAATGCTTTATAAAATTAATTTCATATATTTAATACTTTTGTTTTATATGCTTGTTATGTATATGCCCATGATTTGAATAAAATGTATTTGTGTTGAGAAAGGGCCAGGAGGCTAGGTTGATTTATGTTTAATAGATATTTTGATGCTCATACTTATGTCTTCTTGAGGATCTATTGGAATTGTATAAATATGTGGATATGTGTATGCATATTGGTAATAACAGTTATGAGGGCCGGATTGTTTACTGTATCTACAGGGTTGTAGCTTAGGATAACTTGAGAGAGGTCGTCTATGTGAGTAAAGATTCACAGGTGGGGGTTAATATAAGGTGTTATATTATTGAGATGTTGAGATTGGATTCGACCACCTGTGAATTTCGTCGAGTTAGTCACGGATGTCACCATATAGCTACTCAAGCTAATATCAGTGGTGGGCCTACTTTTTGAATAAAAACATGTATACTTTTATTATTTATATTTTAAATGAAATTTTTATAAAATTTCATTGTTTTTCCCTGTATATAGAGCCCACTAATAGTCTTGGGATTGCCCAGATTCAGGGTAATCGTCAGGAAAAAGAGCTAGCCTAATGACTTTATATATATAATTTATGTTTTCAAATTAAATCATTATTTTAGATTAAATCATTTTTAGAATGATTTCCAAACTATGGTTTTGTATTTTAAAAGATTGTTTTATCTTATAAATGTTTAATTTGAGTATTATTTATTTTGATATGATAGTTTTAGTTCACTCATTGAGTATACTCCCTTATACTCATTCCCCCTCACTTTTTAGTTTCAAGATAAGCAAGTTAGCTGAGTGAGTTTGTTTGGTGGTGACCCCTTCAGATTCGAGGGTAACAGATATACATCTGAAATTGACTCACCTAGTTTAGTTCGTAGTTCACTGGAGATGTATGTTTATTTTATTTTATTTTAGTATTTATCTTTTATGGATTGTAAAAGAATCTGTAAACCTTATTTATTTATTTTTACTTGAATATGTATTCGAATATTTTGATGAATGATTTACGACATAATTTGTATATTTAAAAGTGTTTGCAAATTGGTTGTGGTATTTTTGAGAAGTTTAGGTGTTTTGGATGGGATCATTTGGAAGTGTTTGCATATTTGTTTTTAAAATAGGATTTCTAAAAGCCTTACAGGCTCTCAACATGTATTCAGGGGTTATTAAGTGTATATTGGGAGTTTGTGACGATTGTCACATGTGGGATCCATGGGTTGGGGCTTGATAATTTTATTGGTATTAGAGCTTTTTGTTTTAAGATGATTTTGCAAAATACCTAGACTTGATTTTAAACTGTATTTTGGCATTTTGTAAATGATTTCATTGATTTTGAAAAATTTTCTAATAGACTAAGTGAGTCGAGTTAAAGATGTGTCACCACCATTTTAAATGCGTATAATTGAAACTCGTATTCTTTTTGTAGTAATTATATCTTTGAGACCTAAGCAAGGTCAAGTTAGACCGTGAAGAGAAATTATGCCCTAACACCGAAGATAAAGATACATTGTATGTGCCTCAACCTGAACCAGACGAATAACCTGAACCCCCTCCACATCAATACCAGCAACTAGGAACAAGGATGCCTCTGTCTATGATTCCCAAGGCATGGGCTATCTTTATAGCTTATTGGAATGCTCAAGGATTCGCTCAGACACAGGGTCAATTGGGTCTGATGCCATACCCATATTTGTATCCTTATCCATCTCTTATTATAGTGCTTGCCACCGCAGAAGCATCTGGGGTCAGCCATAAAATTTTCCAAGTTGATTATAGAAATCCAACAGTTGGGAAGTGTTTCGTTTGGAGGTACTACAGATGCGGCCTTAGCTAACCGATGGTTTAAAAAACCAAAAGGAGATTTAAATGACATGGAACTTGAGGATAAATATAAATTGAAAGTGGTTGTTCGATTATTAGAAGGCAATGTAGCTACCTAGTGGGAAAATGTACAAACAAGAGCTTCAGCATAATTGACCTGGGATAATTTTGTACAAGAATTTTGGGATCAATATTTCAACCCATTCCATTGTAATAAGCAGATGCAATAGTTTTTTCGACTGAAAAAAATAGATAAGACAGTAACAGAGTATGAGACTCAGTTAAGGGAGTTGGTTGTGATGGGGTGTTTATCTCATAAATCCTAAGATCTTTTCTAAGTTCCTTAAGTATGCATATATGTAAGTTTTTCAACTTTTGAAAACTTAAACATTTAAATGAACAAAAACTCACCCAAATCCACTTTCAATGAAGGTTGAAGTCCTCCCTCAAGCTTCTAATAGTATCCACACTCTAGCTTGTTGAAGTTGAAAGTGGTAGAATGGTTGGAAACTTGAAAAATTTGTAAAACCCTTTTGCAACTCCTTGAGCAAGTCATATCCATATATCTCCATATATATGCATTTATACTTGCTATATTAAGAAGAAAGAAACCATAGAAGACATGCCCTTTGTTCCTTGCTTCCTTTCCTTGCTTGGTTGCTTGGAAAACCATTTTCCAAATTTAAAACCAAAATGGCCGAATGGTGTAAAGTCAAGACGAAAGCTTTCTTTTTTTCTTTTTTTTTTGTTTTTCTTCACCTCACTTGCCAACGTGTGTCTCTTTTCTTTTTAACAAAGCACACTTAAATTTGATAATCAATATATCATTTGTGGTTTACGGCTGTTAAGCAATTGAAAGGCTAAACAAATTAACCAATAATTCAATAACACATGGAAACCATTATCATTTTGTAACCAATAAAATAAAAACAAGCATTTTATTTATGGTTTTTCAAAATGAAAACATCCATCTTATTTATCATCCACCATGTATATATCTATATATATATGCCAAAATGAAGTTGAAACCATTTCTTTAATACAAGAAAGTTGGCAGGCATTACCAAATTAATCAAAACTAACCAATGGAAGAAAATCACATGGAAACATATGTATGTATATAATTGGTGGAATTGAAATAATTATCCAAAACAAATATTTTATTATTACTACTATTACAATAATAATAATAATTAATATATATATATTCAAATAAAACAAATAAAATACCATTTATTATTAATTACCATAATTAATAATTTAGTATTTTCTTAATCATTGGATTAAAAGTAAGGATTAGGATGATGACACTTGACAAACAACCATTGTGCCATGTGTCATCTAAGTATTCATTTAAATAAAATAATACTTATTTAATATTTAATAAATAAATAATTTATTTATTAATAAATGAATACTTAACAAATTAATAAATAAATAATTTTATTTATTAAATGATATAACAAAATATATCATTTTAACTCTCCAATACCACTATAATATTTTTTAGACTGACGAGTGCTAGCGTGTTCTCGTTGGAAAACTTTATTCTTTACAATAAAGAATAAAGTTGTTTATTGATCAATATATCATAGTAATATTATTTTTATCAATACAAAATATCATTAACTAGCTTCATGATATATATTTCATCCATCAATAACTTCTAGCTTATGTGTGTGACCTCCTAGGTTTACCGTGAACTAGATATGAGCGTATGCAAACACATTCGTATCACTTCGGTATAACCCTTTATATTAGAAGTCTCCAATAATCATGAGTAACCTCTAGCAAGATATCATGACCCCTAGAACACAGAGAATAAAGATTCAGGTAAACCCATATAGTTGTACTTATATGTAGTACGATCCCTCTACTGTCGACTCCTGATCGAGTGCGGGTCATGAAATCATCAAACTCTTAACTCGATCATAGGATCAGAACCTCAATCATAAATGGGATCATGTATCCAAAAACTCCTTTTCAAAACACATGTACTCTGGTAAGAGATTTAGTTCCTGTAAATGACAGTTATGCCTAGGTTTTCAATCTCCAATATTTGAGCCAATAGATTCCATCTTGATCATTACCTGCTCTCTACAATAAGAATACATTGCCAGCAAACTTATTTCACTAAGCATGGCTAGCCTAGTGCAATATACGCAAGTGAACGATGTGCCTCATTACAGATTATAGCCATGATATCTCAGGTCAAAGGACTAATGGTACACTTGTACGACTGTGCGATGAATCATTAATTATAGATAATCACCCATATGATTCTATGGCAATTGGTCATATTCAGTATCACGTTTATCAATGTGATACCCATGTTTATACTCTTGTGATATGAGACTCGCCACCCAACTATTAGTATCCAATACTAATGCTTGATAGCAACAAAACATGCTGGTCATGTAATGTACTGTCCCTCGTGACACTACCTTAATTGGGAATAAATTTTAAAATATATTTAAATCAAAGATTTTGTACTCACATCTATAACTCCTTAGAGATAGAATCTCGACACATAATATAATAAGAGACATATCTCGCATCAATGAAAAGAAATAAATAAATCAACAACTGAACATAATGTAAGATAGAACAATATCATTTTATTTAATCGTAAATAATTTATAATTAATTATAAAAGATATATACATAAAAAAATATAACCCTGAACCATATGACACGATTGGTTATAGGGCAGATCTCTAACAGGTTGAATTTGTGCCAAAATTTGCTAATGAAGATAGTCTTTGCACCAAGTTTAAGGAGGGTTCAAATTTTGAGATTCGTAAAAGGATGTTTCTGCTAGGAAATTAAGGGTATAAAGAAATGATTCAGATGGAACTTTGGGCAGAGAAATTAGTAGGAGAAAGAAGATCGTGAAGCCAGTTCCAGAAGAGAAAATATTTAAGCATACAAATTCGTTCTCCATTTAAGAAGAGTTGTAGCAGTGGGTTATCCAGCAGTGCCTCTACTATTAGTCCTGCAAGTAATCCTTTATTTTCTCCTCAAGGTCAAAAACCCTTGAGATTTAGGTTATCATCTCAAGACCAGACTCAAGTTTCAAGGCAAGGTCAGAAAATGGATCGGTATAATCATTACAAATAATATCACTCAGGTCTTTGTCAACAGTCACCAGTATGTTACCATTATGAAGAAGCAGGATATGTGAAGAACTTTTATCCCAAGTTAGGTAGAAGATCAAGGGTGGATAGTTCATCTATAGCTTCCCATGGTGATCAAAGAACTCAAGAGAGAGTTCAAACTAGGGTGTTTGTTTTAGATCAAAACAAGTACAGAATAACCCAGATGTGGTGACCGGTATGGTTATAACTTTCAATCAACTTGCATATATATTAATAAATCCGAGTTCTAATAGATCTTTTATCAAGACTACATTGAGATCTCATGCCAATATAGAATTATCACCCCTAGACCAGGAGATAGTGGTCCACACCCGTTTAGGTTAAAAATTGTTAAAAAAGACAATATTTAGAGATTTGCAATAATCATGAATGGAGTTGAACTAGTAGTAGGTCTGATACCCTTGAGGACGGACGATCTTAATGCTATACTAGGAATGGATTGGTTATTAAGACATAAGGATACGGTGGACTGCTTTCCTAAGTAGGTTATGTTCAAAAAACTGAGGGAACCAGAGATAGTATATTTATGGGAGAGAGGAATGTCTTACCTAGTTACGTGATTTTTATGATAGAGGCTCAGAGATTAATGAGAAAGGGTTATTAAGGGTAGTTGGCACATGTTATTGATACTACAACATTTGAATATTTGATTGATCAAGTCCCAATAATAAGAGAGTTTCCATATGTATTTTCAGATAACTTACCACGAATGTCCCTAGAACAAGAATTTGACTTTAACATTGATCTAGTTCTTGGTATTACGCCAATCTCAGTGCCACCTTATCATATGTCACCAATTGAACTTAAGGAATTAAAGGAGCAACTTCAAGATTTAGTTCACAAAGGATTTATTCGATTGAGTATATCACCTTGGGGTTTACCAGTACCATTTGTTAAAAAGAAGGATGGGACTATATGGATGTGCATAGATCACCAATAGTTAAATCGGGTTACTATCTAGAATAAGTACCTGCTTTCAAGAATTGATGATTTATTTGATCAATTACAGGGAGCTTTTATATTTTTGAAGATTAATTTAAGATCAAGATATTATCAACTATGGATCAAGGAGAGTGATGTACCCAAGAAAGCCTTCCAAACACATTATGGTCATTATGAGTTCCTTATAATGCCATTCGGATTAACTAATATCACAACTGCATTTATAGATCTCATGAATTGAGTATTCTATCCATATCTTGATAAATTTATAATTGTTTTCATCAATGATAATTTGGTTTACTCGAGGACCAAGAAGGAAGATGCTCAGCATCTATGGATTATATTGTAGACATTGAGAGAGAGAAGGTTGTATGCCAAATTTTTGAAATGTGAATTTTGGCTTCGAGAAGTGGTATTCTTGGAACATATAGTTTTAAGAGAAGGAATTCTTGTTGACCACTATAAAATTAAATTGATAGTACAGTGGGTGAGACCTAAGAATATCACTAAAGTCAGAAGATTTGTTGAAGGTTTTCTTTGCTAGCTGCTCTATTGACACGTCTAACAAGAAAGGATGTTAGGTTTGAGTAGGATGAGAAATGTGAGCAAAGCTTTCAAGAACTAAAGAATCGCATTACCTCTGTTTCAATATTAATGTTACCTATTCCTAGAAAGGGATATGTAGTATTTAATGATGCCTCCAAATAAGGACTGGATTGTATTTTGATGTAGAATGAAAAAGTAATTACCTATACTTCACGATAACTTAAAAAGCATGAGGTGAATTATCAAACTCATGATTTAGAATTGGCTGCAGTAGTTTTTGTCTTGAATATTTAGAGATATTATCTGTACAGAGAGAGGTGTCAGCTTTTTACGGACCACAAGAGCCTAAAATATTTGCTTACTCAATGAAAACTAAATCTGAGACAAAGAAGATGACTTGAATTGATCAAGGATTATGACTTGATCATTGACTATTATCTTGGAAAGGTTAATGTAGTGGCAGATACTTTGAGCAAAAATCCTCAGTAACAGTGGTGTATGTTCGATTAGCATACCTTCCATCATTATTAGAATTGAAGAGCCTGTGAGTGACATTGGAGTGTGGTCAGGATGGTTCGATGTTAGCCAACTTTATAGTAAAACTGACACTAAAAGAAGTAGGTGGAAAATCTAAAGTTAGTAAAAGTTTGTCAGAGAATTATGGATGGTAGTGCTGATGACTTCTACATCACTGAAGATGGAATTTTGACATTAAAAGGCAGTGTATGTGTACCCTCAGATGATGAATTAAGGAATACAATTTTAGAAAGCTCATTATTCTTCTTTTGCTATGCATCTTGGTAGTACGAAAATATATATAACCATCAGAGAGAACTATTGGTGGTTAGAAATGAAAAAGGATATTGCAGAATTTGTTGCCAGGTGTATGACATGCCAACAGGTTAAAGTTCAACATTAGAAGCCAACAGGGACACTTTAAACTTTACTAATATCAAAGTGAAAATGGGAACACTTTACAATAGATTTTGTGATAGGACTACTATGTACATAAGCAGGATACGATGCAATCTGGGTGATTATTGATAGATTGACTAAGTCTGCACACTTTCTGCCCATAAGGATTAAGTATCCAATTGAGAAATTGGCAAGGTTGTATGTGGTAAAAATTGTCAGGTTGAATGGTATACCTATTACAATTGTGTCAGATCGAGATCCTTGATTTACATCTTGATTTTGTCCTAGTTTTCAAAAAGTCATAGGTATGAGGTTGAATTTTAGCTCACTAATTCATCAGTATTTCACCCTCAAATAGATGAATAGTTAGAAAGTACTGATCTCAATTAGATTATGTACCCAAGTATAGGTAGTCTTGTTATAGTATAGTCCGGTGAGTCCAAGTGTCGTAT
>JAVXUL010105226.1:0-19120 GCA_035590515.1 Trichilia minutiflora | reverse complement strand
TCATATACAATCATATATATATAAATTTATGGATTAACTATTAATTTTAATTTTAATTTTCTCATACTTAAATGTAAATTATGTAAATTTTATTTAATTTTATCTTAAATTTATTAATATGTATTTTATTTTTGAGTTTATTTTTATATTTGTAGAATTAAATTATTTGTTATAATATTTAAGCTAATTTATGTAATTAATGTGTTGTTAAAATTAATTAATTAAAATTTAGGAAAGAAATTGAAAATTAAAATCTAGGGTTTAGTGCTTATAATTTAAATATTAATAAATAATATATAATTATTAAAAATATAAGGGTTTGAATTCTTAACGAGTTCATCAGAAACTAAAATTAGGCATAGGTATCTGTCACATTTTTTAAAGCAGAAAATATTTGTAAATGTCAGCACCCTATTCATAACACATATTATAAAGTCTCAAATTATGGACCCACAATGGCAAAGCAGCGATTATCATTTTTTGTAATTGAAATGTCTTTTCGAGCACCAGAAGCCCGGCTTTTTCTTCATGATCTTCAGTAGATTTAATCAACAGATGTTTAATAAACACTATTAAGATTAACCTACCTATTCAGTAGATAATAATATATAACATAACGTAATATATTAAAGACTCGCCTACCCATTAATATCATATTATTATTAGTTGCCCTCACATTTATAAATTATTCTACCGGGGCCACACTGTTATGTATAAATATTCAACAAGTACCCTGGAGTCAACAGAATTCTTGTCAGGCATAGTGTATGCTATTGAGAAATCAAAAGGAAATACAAGAATCTTCAGTCCAAAGGCAAATTCCTTCACATGTTTTATCTTCATTCTAACAAGCACGCTGCAAGGAAGACAATCTTTAGCATTTGCAACCTTGATTGCGGGAGGATAGTTTAGTTCAGTGCTTGTAAGGCAAAGAGGATAAGAAAGAATTGGATTTAAGGACAACACTCACCCGCAAATTTTAGGAATCTGCAGGTGCAAAATAATGCAGTAAGCTACAGTCAAAATATAGTTGTCTTTTGTTGCTACCAGCAATCAGAAAAACAGTAAGTTTAGTAACTTATATTTAGTTTGGGCCTGACGTGTTTCTAATGTGCTCTGAAAGCACAATAGTTAAATATTTGATCGCTAATGGTTATAATCTACTAACGTTCTTATACTTGATAACTAGTGATTTCACAAAAAACACTGCACAACACCACTAAAGAGAGTCATATGCTGAGTTGCTGTCATTGCCTTAAAATCGAACCTGGTGCCCAGTGTTGTATAGTGTTTCAATTGGTTCATGCCAACTATGAAACAAGGGTTTCGGTTTCATTCGGGACTTCCTCCTCAGATCTTAAAATTAAATATACTTATTAATTATTTGGCATGAATTGGAGGATGTCACCGTATTACAGCAGAAGTGCGAACTCCGTGTATTTGTAATTTTTTTTCTTCTGCTCTCTTCACTCAAAGTTCACCTTTGGTCTCTTGAAATGGTGCAGTCAAAACCTGCTGTTCTAATATAGCAGTAGCTGATCAACAAAGCTAAATGAATTTTATAATTTGATTGATTTTTGTTTTAGTACTATTCACGAGCTATTCCGTAGACATGGAGATTAATCAGTGACGCATTAGACAAGAATGCAGTGCCAAGTTCCACATTTAAGAATCCAGCTTCAGATATATTCTTCCCTGTTTGTCGAGGAAGATGACAACCGTCAGCAACTATTTGCTGTGAAGGATCAAGAACGCTCTGCCAAAATTTAAGTAATGTCCCATCTGCATCAACAGACAAGCAGAAAAAAAAGGCTAAAAATGACAAAGCATATCCACCAACCTACAGGTTTAGTAAATCAAAAACTCGCTTGTTTTGTTATCAAATGCTAAAAGGTTCAGATAAATACCTTTTGCAGCAACATGCTCCATAAATAGGTAAATCCCTTCTGGTTTCAGCACCCCCTCACCTCTAAACAAAATGGAAATGTTTCGTTTTGTCATATTGAAATATAAACTATAGACGGTTAAAACAATAATGAAAATGATTTCATTTACCATTCATTGGAAAATTTTTAAACTAATGTTAACATCTTTAACCGAACACAATACAAGTGTTCCAACAACTACATCAACAGACGCATCACTTAATGGAATCGACTCCCCAACCTGGATGAAATAAAAAAACCCAGCATCTAAAGAAACACTTTATAGTTTCACAACCAAGTACATAATACAATGAAAACAGACAACAAAATCAAAATTCCATCCGCTAGTGGCTGAATTCAGATGCGCATTGCATTGCGATGGACCATCTAGCAATGAAACTATCTAAGATATGATTTCTTGCATTTCTAAAGCCATACCTTCTTGTCAAAAATATTTTCTATTCCATAGAAGCAGAAATTAACAGCATTGGAACAATTCAATAATAAGTCATGCTACATTATCGGCAAACATACTGCTTGCATAAATTTGAAATTCACTAGAGGCAATCCAGCAGACACTGCAGCTGCCTGTGCTTACTTCTCCATCTTTTTGTTTAGATTCATGCGAAGAACATGCACATCAGTATCACCGGCATAGTATTTGAGGTTAGGACCAGTTGCAATCCCGATCTCCAACATATTCTTGGGCTTTCCCCTCAAATTATCAAAGAGCTGTTATTTGACCTGCAATCTTACCAGAGAACAGAAACTATCACCATTTGAAGTTTAACAATGCAATTTCGCCATACAATTTAAATGGATACTCATAAGATTTCATGCTTGAATTCATAACCGAGGCACAAAACTCCTCGTACCAATCTGGTCTTGGAGAATGAATCATGTTCAACATATCCTATAAGTATACAAAGATTTTCTTTTCACTGTTCTAAAATCTAAATTTTTGAAGAATTAATTTAGATTAAACAACAATTCAACTTAGGAAATTTGTTTCGTTGGATCAAAATGAAATTACCAGGTAATCAGATGGTGAAGCAGAGACTCTGGAAGGGTTGAGCAGCGGGAACAAAGTTGTAGCTGCAGCTTCAACAAATTGTCTTCTTGATCCACACGAGCAGAAGTTGCTGGCACATACTGTTCATCGTCATGGGAAATTTTCAAAACTTGTTTTGATGTTGGGTCGCAATTTATTGAGTTTTGCGGAAAGAGTAAGTAGTGTGGTTGAGGATAAATGAAGAGGAAAAGAGAATCATCGCTCTATTTCAGTGCACTGTTTGCTAGAATATTGTGGTCCTCGGAACTGGTTGGCCATTTTGTATGCAAAACATTTCTATTATCCACCAACGGTCTGCTTATTCGATTATGTTGAATTCACCAAGAATAGGAAGAGGCATCACACACCGTTTGCTCCTCTTGGATATTTAATCTTTTCTAGAGTTTATTAGAATTTATAACCAGAGGGAGAGACGTCACAGACGATCTGATTGTTGAATTATTAGGGTTTTAATTAGATATGTAATCAGAGGAGTGAGAGGTCTCACAGACGGTTTGGTCCTCTTGGACATTAATAGTGATTTTTATACCACTTCAACAAGTTTCAATGGTTTCTTCAAGCCCACCAACACAAAGCACAAACAGATAATTTAAACAGCAACAACCCAGACGTCACAAAGCAATAACTTATCAATGCTGGAATATATGCCAAGAAGAGTTACCTGAATTGTGCTCGTGCGAGCCGAAGATGGTGACTGTTTTGAATTATTTTGATGGCAGTTCGGGTGAGATTTTGAGGGAGTCTTCGAAGGCTTGTTTTGATGGTTGCTTCGGGGATTCTTCTGATAGCTTGCGGGACGTGTGTTTTGATTGCTGATAACGATGATTTTCCAGTGTTTGTTTGGGCGGTATCTGATCGCTGCTTGTGACTACTAGTTTTTTCCCGGTTTTTCCTTTCCATTGCCAGCCCCTTACTTTCTTCGTCCCCCTTCTTTACATAGGTGCAACCATGCCATCAGTCTCCTTAAATATTTTCCCATAATTCCCTTCCATATTGCTTCCCATGGATCCTGCCATTTCCTTTCATTGACAACACGCACGAAATATGGAATCTGAAAGATATGATTCAAGTTGCACCTTGAAAAACTCTCCATAACTTCCTAGGATTAACTTCCAGAAACATGAAGGAAATATTGATTTCCTTTTCTTCTTTTGCTTATAGCTAATTGGAAAGGATCCATCTTTCCATGCATGCCAGAAGGGAAATTTTTGGTTTGCATGTATGAAAGAAAATCTTGGTGGCCGACTCCGATACGTATGGAGGAAGCCGATGGATTTTGATAGCCCATCCCTAGTTGTGCATGGAAGCCCATGGATTGAGTTTCTTTGCATTAAATCATTATTTTATAATTTTTGGAAATTTAATACCAAAAGAATTGCAATTTAGTCCCTTTTAATTTTACTTAATTAAATCCTTTTCTAATAATTTCAAAATTCTTAGTATTTAAAATTTAAAAATTATAATTAAATGATTTAATTAAATAAAATTGTTAAAATCCAAAATAAGATTATGACATTGTTTTGCTTAATTTTAATTATTAAACAATTTTTTTAATTTTAATTTTGACAACATAACACAAACATTATAATCATAAATCCAGCCTCGTCATATTCCCTTGAAACAAAAGTAGTATAAGTAAACTAGTCCCAAAAGAAAATAGTATATGTAAACAAAACAAAATTATTGAGTAATTTGTACGCCTGTAATAAAAGTAAGTATTTATCTTACATTCTTTAACAGTGATATTTTCACCATAAAATAAAAAGTATAATATTACAAATATTCCATGTAAATACTTGCTTGTAATAAAAAGGAGACGAGACGAGGCTTTGATTTTATAATTATTTTTAATTTAAATAATTAAAAGAATTGATGACTAGGATATTTTTTTTGTTATGAAAAGTGTTGCGATGTAGTTGACGTCTTGACGATTCCAATCCTAAAATCGAATCCAAAGCGCAAACACTTGCGCTTGTGAGTTGTGACTTGTCTGTCCCCAACAGATATTTTTATACACTGAAAAAGGCCGTAAGCAAACCTTTGAATTTTGATTTTAATTATTTCTATATTTATGACCAGCACAGCAGAGAGTAAAAAATAAAAATTCATTTCCGCGCGATGCGATAAGCTGAACGACACGACTACCTTGCCGTTTCTATTGAGGTGTTCGTCTCTCTCTTTTCTCGATTCCACTGACCTAAATTTTCATTTTCAGATTTATATTTCGTGCTCTGTTTGCCAATCAAACCATTAATCATATACATACATAGCATACGATATGCTTTACTTAGTATATTTATATGCTTGTAGATCGTTGTAGTTCAGTATTCGCGGTTGTTGAACAATTGTTCTTTATAATCGGTTACATAACCATATCTCCCTGGTTTTTAATACTGATAAGGTTAAAATACCGTTGAATCGTCAATTTTATGTTTGTTTGATTTATATTGTTGACCAGTTTTCTTTTTGTTTATTTGAATTTTGGCATGATGTGATTTTGAAGATTGTTTATTTTGGTTATTTTTCATGGCTAATTTATGTTTTTTATTTTCTTGTTCTTGACTGCAGTTGGTTATTTATAACATAGTGACCGTCTTTGCGTAATGGCTGGCCAAAGTAATAACTATGGCAAGAGGACGCATTTTCAATCTGATCCTCCTGCTAATGGAGGAAGCAAGAGGAGAAATCCTGGTGAGGATGGTGAGCAGCATGGCATTGGGTCAGACGACACTGTTTACCGTTATTTGTGCCCTTTGAAAAAGATTGGTAGTATTATTGGTAAAGGTGGTGAAATAGTGAAACAATTGAGGTCTGAAACAAAGTCTAACATTAGGATTAGTGAAACTATACCGGGATGTGATGAGCGCATTGTCACCATATATAGTTCTAGTGAGGGAACTAATCTTTTTGAAGATTCTGGAGAGTTTGTTTCATCTGCTCAGGATGCTCTGTTCAGGGTCCATGACAGGATTATTGGTGAGGATGCTCCTGCAGAGGATGAGTTTGAAGAGCTTCAACTTGTGACTGTTCGGATGCTTGTGCCGGCAGATCAGATTGGATGTATTATTGGGAAAGGTGGACAAGTAGTGCAGACCATTAGGAGTGAAACTGGTGCTCAGATTCGCATTATGAAGGATGAACATTTGCCCCTTTGTGCTTTGAGTTTTGATGAGCTTCTACAGGTAGCATATTTCACCGTGTAGAATTGGTTCTGTTATAGGAAATGGCTGCCAATAATTATTATTTGTTTGTTTTATAGTGTTATCATGTACACTAGATAAACTAAAATCTAACTCAGGTCAGGCTTTGCAGGCTGTTGAAAAGGAAGAGTGATGCCATTTTTACTTAAATATACCCATTTGGAAAGTCTATTTCTTTAAGCTATCTATCCCTTTTGTTTGCAAGTGTCCATGCTGTTGTTCTTTGATGCTATCAGCTCATAAGTTCAAGAGGATATTGAATTTTGGTTCCTTACATTCATGAAGTTGACAGTGTATTTGACTAGTTGTATGAACATGATTTTTTTGTCTGTAACTGATGCTATGTTTGTTTATGATAGTACTCGGATAGTTATTTATTTACTGTTATGGAAATAATCAAATTGAGTGCAAGTTTGGAGTCTTCACTTTATTGTTGTTCGTTTTATTTCTGCTCTCCTGTAACATCTGGTTAGGCTCAGTGGAGCTTCTAGACAATTAATACATTACTGAATAATATATACACTCCAAAAACATGATTATTAATATCCTTATCTGTGTGCATATACATGTTGTTCATTGGATAAAGAGGTTTTGATTCATCAACTAAATTTCTTTCCCTTCCTGGTGTGTTGGGGGCTTTCTGGATGTTTAGATAGCTGGTGAACCTTCAGTTGTGAGACAGGCTCTTCTGCAAGTGGCATCTCGCCTTCATGAGAATCCATCCCGATCTCAGCACCTGCTTTTGACCTTGTCACCTAACATTTCAAGTGGTGTGTTCTTGGGTGCCCCAATTGTGGGTTCTTATGGTAATTACTCTACACGAAGAGATGAAGCATCTGCAAGGGAATTTTCTCTTCGTTTGCTGTGTCCCTCTGGAAACATTGGTGGTGTGATTGGAAAAGGCGGGGGTATTATCAAACAAATCAGACAGGAATCTGGAGCATCCATTAAAGTTGATAGTTCAGCGGCTGAAGGAGATGATTGCATTATATTTATATCGACAAAGGAGGTGAGAACATATTTTGTTTTCACCATCCCTGTTATAATTTATAAGCAAATCACTTTTCTATTGATGATATTATGGACTTTTATACTTAATCCTGTGTTATAATTATGCTTCTTACAGTTCTTTGAAGACCCGTCTCCCACTATTATTGCTGCGATGCGCTTGCAACCGCGATGCAGTGAGAAAACAGAAAGGGAATCAGGTGATCCTGTAATCACCACCCGTATACTTGTACCAAGCTCACAGATTGGATGTCTTATTGGCAGAGGTGGAGCTATCATATCTGAGATGAGGAGTGCTACAAGGGCAGGCATCCGCATCCTTTCAAATGAAAACGTTCCAAAAGTTGCATATGAAGATGAAGAGATGGTGCAGGTGAATGGAATATATATATAAGTATACACGTGCATACGTTCATATTTATAATGTGCCAGCCCCACATATATGTGTGCAAGTGCTTGTTCATTGTCCTATGCATTTTATTCTCCAATATTTACTGATAAGATGGAATACAATTTTACTATTTTGATCAGATCACTGGAAGTCTTGATGTAGCTAGCAATGCCCTTTCACAAGTAACTTTGCGACTAAGAGCCAATATATTTGAAAGAGAGGGAGCACTAGCTGCGCATGCACCTGTGCTTCCTTATGTCCCCATGTCAGTGGACATCTCAGATGGTTCAAAATATGGACATCGGGATAATCAATCACGTGGACGTGGATATGCTTCTTATGCTGGTGGTGATGTGGCTGTACGTGACGGTTATGGAAGCTATGGTGGTTCACTGGTAGGGATGATCTCTACTTTCATATCAAGTTTACTTTTTATATTTTGAGCACTCTTATTGCAATAATTTACAGTTAGACATTCTAGTTACTTGTTTTTAATATTTAATGTTTTTATAACATGCTTGTTATTTTTGTGCTTAAATTTGTATGAAATTTTAATTCATTGCCATTTCTCAGACCAGTGGTGGAAGTCTTTATGGAGCACATGGTGACCACTCCTCGAGTCGTGGGTAAGTTTTACTTTTGTTGCCAAATATTTTTTTTCCTCAAAATTATTCATTTGAAATTGCATAGATGAATTAAATATTTATTTTGTTTGTCAGTAAAAGATATATTTATTATTTGTTTATTTTTATTTGTTGTTCATCATTGATCACCTTACCCAAGACTGATTTTTAGCTTATGTTGTTAGGTTATCCGGTCATAATTCAGTCTCCCAAAGGAAAAATCATGGCTATTAGTCCCTGATTATAGGCCTTGCAGGTACATTTCCTTTTTCTTCTAATTCGTTTTTGTTGGATTTTAATACGCAACTTTCTTCTTTTGATATTATAGTTTGTGAAAGAGACACTGGACTTAGCTGATGTCACTTACCCCAGCCAGCCATCGTCTACTTTCTAAAATTCGTTTGCCATTTCCCTTGTCACCTTCCCTCTTCATCTAATCAGCTGTGGTTTGCAAATCCTGAAGTCAGCCCTTTGCCCATTTGATGAAGCCTCCACCCTTGATCAGTGCATTGTGGTTTTGGCTATTACATATATGTAATGTAATACTATTTGGCAACAATATGAATGTATCATTTCTTTTGAGTTTCTGTGACTTTAAGCAAAAGAGAGCTGATAATACACCATTTTTACTAGTTGTTTCCCATATGCATTGGAAGTAATGGCATGATAGTGTTATGAAAACTGGAAACGTCTTTAAAGTTGTTTGGTTTGTGGTTAAAATGTCTGTTCAGGTTAGTTTTGTATGCTGTCATGATGGGAAATCTACAACGCCAACTAAGTTCATTTGGGAGGTAACTATAGAATTCCTGGATGGATTGATTCAGACTCTCAATGTGATAAACTGTGCACATAAGATTATATCACTCCAAATGGTAAATCTTTGGAAGAGATAAACAGACGCCCATAAAACATTCTGGAAGGGTGATGAAATTTTTCGAACTGCAGTACACTTACATTTAATCATATGATTAAATGAAAGTTGATAATATGAATCTCTCACTGACCCTTATTCATGGTATACGCATGATACACTCCACTACTACATAGCAGAATGCTGCTTATTCATGCATAAGCATGTGAAAATCATTTTTATAATACACGTAATTTCAGAATAAGTACGATCTGTTGCTGAGGGGCTGCTAGCTACACACGGGAACTCTGATCCTCCGAAGCAGGGTCATTACTATTGTTGCCACCTTCTGACTCGCAGCTTGTATCCTCAGACGACACATTATTATGGTCACCATCTGCTATTGAGGAAGGAAAACAAGTAGGTGGACACGGTATTTTGCATATACATTGAAGGAAATTAATAGAACAAGGTATAAATTGTGTATCATAAATAAATTCATACACACCTTCCTCATCATCCGAAGGTGCATAAGCTGAGTGCCTTGAGCGAACTTGCTGGTGTGGTGTTGGCTGATATTACAGTAGATGAACAGAGCACAACAGAAGAGCCTTAAAAAAAAATCTAAATTGAGGTTGAAAAGATGTGCTGACAATCAAAAATAAAATCACGTTGGTGGTGCATTAGATACCTGCAATTTAGGACGGAGTGCTTCATGCGGTCCTTTTGGCTTCTGTGCTCCTTGCTGTTCAAAATGTCAAAAAGGTGAAGCTGCAATTAGACATGTGAACTGGGATCCTAACTGTGTTGCAAATATGCCACCACGTACGGGGTTTGGGAAGTATTAATCATCAAATTGAAATGATTACCTTTCCTAATGCCCAATCAGCAGAATCAAAAAATGCACGTTCATGGTCCTGGGAGTAGAGAATAAACATGTTAATAAGAGAACTCCATTGGATATCACCGTCAAAGAAAGAGAAAAGCAGCAGAGAAAAACTACATTTACCTTGGATATTAGGGGAGGTTTCTTTGGCAACATTCCTCCATACTTTTTCTTGATAATTTCCTCCTGCAAAAGTCAGATACAACTGAATCAAACAACTCTAATTCAGAAACTCATCGATAATAAGACCTAAACTACATGTAAAATTTTATGATGCAAGTAAAATTAATACCAAACAATAAATGCTCTGCCAAAAGAAAAAAAAAATAAAGAGAGAGAGAGAGAAATAAAATAACATGCCTCCTGCTGGGGTGTTGGCATGGGATTTTCATTATTCTTTTTTGTATCAATGTTTTCTTGCACAGACTGTTCATCATCAACAACAGGCATTTCAGGAGTTCCCATCTCTTGCTTCTGCTCCTTTACATCCTCAACATTTGCTCCGGACATCTCTGCTTTAGGTAACAGCAGAACAAAATATTAAATATTGATATCTTCTAATTATTTTCGGAATTTCATATTACAATTAATACGCCATAATCATTAACATGTCAAACTGAAATCGATTTCGGTTCATTTGTGAATTCAATCCAAAACTTGAAGCAATGAGAAATCTCTACATATGCTTATGAAGCATTTAATTATACAGTTTTCCTTTAACGAAAAACATAATAAAAAACAGGAGTCAGATTGGATTTCAAAGCCACAAGTAGATTAGTAGGGTGTCTTGTACCTGATCGCAGCTCCGATTGCAGAGAGAAGGAAAACCCAATAGATAAAACGGGTCTACCCGACTTCACCGTCGTTTTATCATCAAAACGTAGCCTAAAATAAACGCACGACAAAGCACAGAGATCTTTTAAGAATGCTTGCCGCTTCTGTGTCCTTAGGCTCAGGCCCATGGACTTGGCTCAGAGATTTGGGCTTCTAAGAAGTATTTACTTGAGGTTTTAAAAACTGTTTTTTTTTTTTAATTCTTATAATTTTTAACATTTAATCTCATTCAAACTTGACTGTTTTTTGAAATATTACATGGTTATAAAACGAATCTCGTTCCAAGTACACGTTGAGTTTGATATAGAAGTATTATATATTAAATATTATTAAAAAATAAATAAATTATTGTTATCAAATAATTTTTTAACTTTACCTATTCAGTATAATAAAACAACCCTATTTCAAATGATCGTAAACATATTGTCCTAGCTTAAAAAGATTTAGTAGTACTATACTCACAAAATTGAGATACATAATTTCTACTTTGAGCATCGGGTTGGATATTTACGTTCAAATGATTTTGTTTTCTAATTAAATTTAGAATTTAGTAATTATTTTTAGATTAAATTTCGGTTTGTATAATATAAGATGGGGTATATTAGAAATTATAAAGGATAAAGTTATTTTTCAAAATTAAAATTTGAATAGTAAATCCTTCTTTTGCATTCTAGAGTACACTTTTGATTTTCATTAAATTCCAAATGAATTAAAAGTAATAAAATAATATTAAAGATAAATTTTTTTTTGTATAAATTATGATATAAAAATTAATGTTACATTATAGCATTGATTATCCCAAATTTTATATTATTTATTATTATTATTATTTTAATACAGTAATTTATATTAAAAATTTATATCTCTAATACTACTTATAAATAATATAACACTCAATAATTATCCTGTGTAAAATTTTTATTTTAAGACACATCATGTGATCTTTCCTGTTAGTTGGCATGTGTACCGTATTTCTTTCCAAAAGTTATACCGATTCAGTCAAACCTCTTTTTAATTTCTTGTACCTATGTTTAGCATTTCTTTGGCTACATTATTATGTGAAAACTTTATTCTTTTCATACGTGTGGGATATGATTACACGTTGAATTTGTAGCCGAGAAATGAAGTAATCTTATAACCGAAAAGCAAGTGGGGAGTATGGTATGGTTGTAATGTTATCTCAAAAAAGGGCAGAAAAAATGGGATGCTTGATTTCAGATCTGTCTTCTGAACCATATGCAATGCAATAATGCACTATATTTTTTCACCCCATCCAATGACCACAATATCCCACTCCAACTTTTCATTCTATCACGCATAACTTAATTTAATTCATTCATTTAGTTTTTCATTTATTTTTTTTTTACTTTCTTCATATAATTTCATTTGATTTGTATCTCAATTTGTTATTGGAGTTTTGAACTTAATAAAAGATAAGATATTACTGTTTCTAAAACAAATTAAAATGTTAAAAATATTACAAAAGATTGTGATTAAAATTAATGTTTGATAGAAAAATGAGAATAACTAAACGATAAGAATAAAACTTTAATTAAGAGAGATTAAGGTCATTAGATAAAGGTCTCGACTCATAAATCAGGATGATATTACGAGTCTTTTTCAATTAATAGTCGGAGTATTTACTTATTTAATTATCTTCGATATATGTTTAGGAGTTTTTTAATTAATAGTATACTAATTTTTCAGAATTGAAATTTTATCTACGTGTTTGATCTTAACCTAGGATCCTAACTATTTAAATCCTTTGAAACAAATCTTTCAACCAAAACCTAGGTTAATAATATTGTTTAAATTCTTTAAGATAAACTCTTCAATTAAAGCCCAAGAATTAAACCTAGGCAGGGTGTTAAGATTTTGCTTACAAAACTAGAAGCCACATGTAAAATTATGCCCTGAAACCTATCCCAAATAGAAATCCCATATATAGGTCACCACCTTCAAGTTCTCCGTCAACGAGTATGAACTGACAATAGCAAAAATAGGAGAATGGAGAAAGTAGTCACATGTTAAACCTTACACCTTCATTTCTTTATCAAAGTTTATTGCATATCAAGCAACCCCTTGGATGTTAATCATTTAAGTTGAGAAAACACAATTTAATGACTATAGGATAATTAATTAACCAAGAGTTAAACGCTAATCTCCTACAAAAAGTACTTATCAATTCCATTCTTTGAGAGCTCATACGGGAAGTCTTAAAAGACACGGTAGCTATACTCATAAAAGAAAGTCAAATCTAATAGAAAAGAAATGAATTATTATTGATCTTCTTCTTTACTCTTACCTCCATCTATCGATAAACAACAAAAACAAAAACGATAATATAGAAAGCATCATATCATTGATTTCTTTTTTTTTTATTTCCTAACTTACTTATTGTCGTTTTAATGAACTCTAATTTAAGTATCGGAAGATTTTTTTTTTAATCAAAAAACTGACATTACTTAAAACTTTCCTTGTTTTTGTAGGTTTTTAATAAGTAATGGTCATTGTTATGTGATATTTGAAGTCAACTTTGATCTATATAATGTCTAGTATGATTTTGTGGATTATCAGTTAGAATCACAAGAAAAATATATCAAGTGGGGTAAACTTGGAATAAACTATTGTGACCAAATAAATCTCCAAGATTGATTTTGATTGGCTTAGGACATATTTGTCTTTTTCACATCCAATCTCATGAGGTCTTTATATCTTCGATCTCTGTAGTATTGCTTGAATACACAGGAAATGAATTTACCTACAACCAAATGCCTTACCTTCAGAAATCTTTTCACTCTTCTTTTATTTATTTATTTTTGGTTGTTGTTGCATCTAGTTCTCCATTTTATCTATGATCTTACATGTGGAGATGATACAATGGGGTGCAGCCAAGGATGACTTGCCGGGAAACATCATAGAATTTTTCTGATTTAGCTAGTTCCAATTGTTAAAAGGATTCCTTCAGTTGTTGAGTTAACCGGCAAGTTGTCTTTGGCTATACCCCTGTATCATATTTACATGTTAGATCGAGGATAATAATTAACAGTGATGAACAAGTGAAAATCATGATCACTTCCATTCAATGCTCGCTAGTGTTGTGGAGGATAAGTGAGATATTATCAAAGTAAGTTCTCTCCCGAACTTTTGCTTTTCTTTCTCAAGCTTTTCTACAATGTTTAACATGTTCTAATCAAGAAATAAATTCTCGAGAATCAAAATTTATATTATTTTTTAGCTCATAACTTGAGGGATCGAACTGTATGAAGACAGATATTATAAGAGATTCAGATAGAATAAAATCTCAGGATCTGTAAACTTTAACATCAAACGCATGTTATAACTTGTTATAACTTGAGCAGCACCTGTAACATTCTTGTTGTAGTCCGGTTCATCAGGGAAATCGAACTCTAGGAAGTGCTTAACGGTTGTTGCCCCTGCGTCTTAATCCCATTAAGATATCAAGAGCAAGCTGTGAGCTCTGCTTCCCAAACTATTACTTTCAAACAAAAATCATGATATACCAGCTAGCTTTTCAATGGTTTCCAAAAGGATTTTATTCGAACAACTTGAATGGGATTGGGTCGTATTTTAATTGGACGCATTTGTCAAAAGTTGGGCCCTGGAGGACGACCAAAACCTTACTTCTGCAGAGTACTTGCAGAAATGGGGCCTATCGATTGATATGAAAATTTTCAAATTCAAGTACTTGAGCAGCTGGATGCAGATCCCATCTGCTAGTATAAGAATACGAAAAACAAATAGCACACAGTTGTATATGCTGACACAGTCACGCGAACAATACTTCAATATATATGTTTAATGCATGAGGTGTTGAAATCATATAGAAGTCGGTAGTTATGTAATTAAATATAAGTGCCTGGCAATACGCTAATTGAAATTCAAAGCCAAAATGATTATGCTTTTGTTGCCTAAACCTAACGACAACACCATTACTTCATCCTCTTGTGATTGTGATGGGTATAAGTTGATGAATTGCATTGCCGGTATTCCTATATATTCATTATTATCAATCCATTGCCGGTTTCCCTGCAACAAGCTGCAAATAATCTCAGTTGTTTGCAAAATGCAAGAAAGAACAGAATTAATTAGCGAATGGATTACTAGTAGTAGCCTGCTTTCTAAGGGAAGAGTAATAGTATATTGAGGAAGTAGGAAACTTTATCTTGGCTTTGCTAAGCAAGATCATGCACCCCACCACATAACGTCAAATGGCCTAATTACAGGAGCAAAACCCTAGCAAATTGAGCTTATTGGCAAACCTAATACTCAATTCCATTGTTCGCCATTGGTTGATTCTTATAGAAATTCCAAATCTGCTTTGCTCTGCAAATCTGTGTAAATGCATGCAGCCCTTCCTTTCCCCTGATTTTCCAAGCATTTTTAGATAATCATCATTCAAATATATCAAAAAAGGAAAACAAAAGAAATCGGAACCAGAACCACCCAAGACTCGTGAGATTTCAAGAAGGGATGCAATATCAGAACTTGAGAGGAGGAGAGGAATCTCGATATTAGACCTTCTTCTAAGACTTATTGCAGCTATTGGAACTTTTGCTAGTGCCATGGCCATGGGTACTACGAAGGAGACACTTTCAATTTTCTCACAATTCGCCCAAGTTAAAGCTGAGTATGACGATCTCCCCACATTCAAGTAAGCTTTCCTGGCATCATTCTTGCTTGGATCAGTTTATAATAAGGCATGAACAACATCGTATTAACCTTATTAACGTATATGAAACAGGTTCTTCGTGATAGCAAAATCTATTGTGTGCGGATATCTTTTTCTTTCTCTCCCTTTCTCTATTTTTCACATTATCAGAACCACAGCTAAAACTACTAGAATCATCTCAGTGATCTTTGACACGGTACAGATCATGCTAGCTATCTGATTAATATATCATATACAAATCTCAGGAAGTAATTCAAAATTGAATTCCTAAGGAAGTAAACATGTTGTGAAGGTAATGATGGCTTTGATCACAGCCTGAGCTTCTTCAGCAGCAGCAATTGTATATTTAGCCCTCAAGGGTAAAGCTAGTGCTAGTTGGTTGTCATTTTGCCAGCGGTTTGATCCCTTTTGTGAGCATATGACCGAATCTTTGATTGGTTCATTTGGCGCAGCGGTCGTGTTTATACTGATAACCAATTAACCATTACATCAGCTGTAGCTCTCTCTCGACGCATGTAATCAGTGTAGTTCGACCAGATCATCATCATCATATCATCATACTTCTGCTGGATTTAAATTACATGTATGCATGAATTTTGAATTCAACACATCCTCCGGAGCGAACACTAGCACGTAACATTAATATTTTATTGACTTCGTCATTTAATTTTATAATTACAATATGTAATTATTATATATATTTATTTATTTATAATTCTTAAAAGTTTAGTACAATAATAAAATCTTAAATTTTTAAAAAATTTCATATTCGAATTTCAAACAAAGGTATATCTTATTCAAACGTTAAGAGATCAAATTATAATATTTTATCTGAATTATCCTTTTAAATATGATAATAAATAATAAATTAATTTAATTTATATTTATTTTTAATTTAATATATTTTAATATAATATATTAAAAAAGATTTATTTATTTATATTAAAATAACACATAACTATTCTATTATAATAACTGTTGCAAAATAGTTAGAGAATTCAATATGATCACGTATGTCATTGATGATTCGATACCTTAAATCGCTGAAGAGATACATATGTTATCAATCAATCAATCAAACAATCAATCAATCCTGCCTTGTAAAACATGTTCTCGACAAAGCATCCCGACAGATAATGGAAAGCAAGTATTGCTTTGGGGTTTGCACCTCAGATTTATGCCACGTGGAATTCATTATCTTGTTCGAGTCAGACTGCTATTTTATACCATGTTTGATCGGATGCATTCATTCCCCACGTGGTTGGCTGGTTGTACATTTGTGTGGCTATTCATAAATCATTCGAACATCGGCTTCTTTTATTTGTATTATAGGCTTACAAATATAAAGAACTACTAAGTTCACCTCCATCTTACTCTAAATACATTGCTCTTTTTTTTTTATGTGTATTATGGATATTCTTAGAAATAATGAAATGGATTTAGCATTAATTGAAATAAAAGTCTTATGTTGGTGTAGTTAAAAAATAAAATAATCCTAAATAATGGTTATAAACTCAAATTTTTTAATAAGGGTTTTATTTGAAATTATAGTATTTTTAATTATTTTAAAATTACAAAAAATAAATTCATTGAATTTTTATTATAATTATTTGTTTTTTGTTTATATTTGACATCAAATATTAATCTCATAATCATTATAACTTCAAATTATATCACAAAGCCTATAAACTTTATTTTAATGGTTGAAAGATCTTGGTCTCACGCAGCAAAATTTTAATAAAAAATGAATAAATAAAATTCCATAGAAAAATCTCAATATAAAATATTTTTACGAAAGATAAATCTTGTTTTAAGGGTATCAATGATTTAATGTGCGATTATTATTAGTATCAACAGTTCAAACATCAATAAAATATAAAAAATAATTTGTTATTAAATACAAAAGTTAAAATATTTAATAAATACTAAACTTAAATTTTATATAATATTAAAATATTATTACTTTAAAACTATAGCTATTGTTAAATAAATAATATGCTAAATATTAATAAGAAATAAGTGGGTATATTAAGTATCCATTTAGTTTGATTTTTTTAAAGATTAAACGAATTTTTTTAATGTCAAATTTTAAAAAAAAATTGTATTGCTTGATTACGACAAGCTATGTTGTATCTTTTAAGGTTATATGAAATATTTTCATTTTATTTTAAAATTTTACTTTTTTTAAAATTTAACTTTTTAAAATTTGTTCAATAAAATAATTATACAATTTTTACCAAAATTTATTTATGATAATTGAATACCTATTTTTTTTAATTAAAAACTATATTTCAAGAAATTCTACTTATAAAAACTCTATTTTAAAAAACTATACTTTAAAAAGTTGTAGAAAATAAACCGTAAAATCAATATTTCTAAATATTTTTTCAATTTTATTTTCAAAACACAATATACATATTAGAATCTCGAATAAAATCCCTACTTAACAATTAATATTTATTAGTTAATAAAAAATAATTTCACACTTTTGCCCAACTCAAGTTCAATTAATAATTAGTTTAAATAATTAATAACTAACACAATTAATAATTATAAACAAAAGAGAAAACTAGAAGAGAATAAACACAATAATTTTTATGTGATTCAACTATTTTTGCTTACCTCCACAACTCCACTCCAAATAAGTTAGAGGATTTCACTAAATTTATTGTCTTCTCCATTTGAAAACTTTACAAATACAATCAATATACTTTATGGTACCTCGTAGATACTTATATCAAGAGAGAAACTCTCACACTCTCTTAAAGAGTAATATTTTTTATAATAAAAAAATTTATGGCACTTATTAAAATCTTACACTAAATAGAATATATCCTCAGTATTTATCTAATAAATATATTAAATAAATAGAACTAATACGATACAAACATACTCATTTTATATGTGTGTAACCATGCAAAATAGACCAATGAAAATAAAATACAAAATTAAAATATTATCAAATAATATAATAACATATGTATGAAATTTGATCATAAATAAAAATAATTTTTATTCACTTATTTAACACTTAAATAAATCATATAATGGTCAAATTAATTAATAAATTAATTAATATAATGAATTAAATAAAATCTATAATTATGATAAAATTATCATAATGCCCTTGATCACATTTGTACATAAGAGTATAATGGTCATTTCTATTTAAATTAAATACTTTAATTTAGATTTTATCATTTTATATTAAAATCCTATTTTAACATGTTTGATAATCACAATTATCAAATTTAGATATATAATTTACAATAAATTACACACATGTATTACATAAGGACAACGTAGTTATTTTACACCAAATTAAACTATTTAATTTAGTTTTCATCATTTTATCTTAAAATCACATTTTAATATATTTGATAATTATTATTATCAAATCTAGCAAGCAATTTATATTAAATTACCTCTTTAACACATTAAAGAGTATTAATATATATAACGGTTATACGTATTAGTTTCAACCTATTTCTATATTATCATGAAGGTACTAGCCTTCTTTCGATAATATTTTATCTCTCTCATGTGAAAAAGTATTAAAAGATCTTAGTGGATCATGAAGATTCACTGTGACTCTGTAATGAACATATACCGAACATTTTGACTCTAAATATTTGGGT
>JAVXUL010105216.1:0-19120 GCA_035590515.1 Trichilia minutiflora | reverse complement strand
AATGTTTATAAAAATTTGAATCTATGGGAATCAATCTAACAAAAAATAAAATTCAAACATTTCTTACAAATTCTTTTACAATTCATAAAAGTTTCGTAAATAGAATAAAATAAAACAGTAGACTCCAGTGGACTATGAACCATGCAGGGTGAGTTGGTATAACATATACCTGATGCTTCCAATACCTGGAGTGATCACCACCCAACCTGAGCACGTATCTCCTAATTTATCCTGAAACTAGAAAGTGAAGGGGGTGAGTATACGGACTCAGTGAATGAACTGAAAACGCACATAAACATATATATACTCATGTTGTTTAACCAATATATAAGAAAACACATTTCGAACAAAAAATAAAATGTTTTAATTCAAAGAAAATCTTTTAGTTTGAAAACCTCAAATCATATTATAAAAGTCATTGGACTGACTATCTTTCTCGGTGATTATCCTGGCCCTGAGCATCCCAAAATCGTTAGTGGATTTTATATGCAAATAAAAACAATGCTATTTTAATAAAAGAATGTTTTATATACAAGAAATAAAATATGCATCATTTCAGGAAATAAGCCCACCATTGACATTGCCTCGAGTAGTCACAGAATGACGTCTGTGACTATCCCCTATAAGACTCACAGATAGTGAAACCACATCTCGAATACAATAACATAACACCCTATAACAACCCCCACCTGTGAAGTCTTCCGTACTCACCTAAGCGATCTCTCTATCAGGTCGACCCTAGACTACCATATACCGCACTCACCTAAAGGACCACCTCTAGTGATCACTCCCAGACTATCACAAACCCTGTAGCTACAATAACGATCCCAGCCCACACGATCATCATCACCAATAGTATATAAGTCTAGCCCGCTTGCTATATCATCAAGATAATCATCATCAAATAACTCAATTCACAATAAGTCAAAATTTACATAATCATTATCAAGGTATAACATATCGAAATATTGGCTTATGACCATTATTCATGTAAAACATATACATATTTCACATAAACAAAAAAATTAGACAAATCACTTTATAAAACACTGGCATATCGATGCGATCATAAAAGTAAGTTTTAAATATAATAATAAAAATAAAAATAGTCCACTCACAACTTAGAGAGGGTATACACTCCCTAAATTTTCTCATTCTTCGACGTGTCACGCAGACACCTTGCTCGCATATCGTCGCCTAAACACATATATTCAAATATATATATATATATATCAATATGCGCTCTAAAATACGCAGAAGACTCGAATGCGTGCAATGTATACTAACCCCGGGTTTTTTTAAAATTGAACGATATGCAAAAATTGGTTAAAACCCTCGTTATCCACCTAATTATCCACACATTATTACCACAAACTCACATTACAGTTATATAAGTGTAATTCAACTCGATTTTGCAACTTAGACTGTGGACCTCACATGCTCATCAGAACAGTAACCCCGATTACTGTTTACATTCATCCAAATTCTCTGAATCCGTATTTTTAGCTTCCTACGATTTTTTCGAATCCACTACGATTCACATAACAAGTAAAAACTAAAATGCGTACGTTAAATCTACTGAAATTTGTACAAATGTATAGTAATACCTATACAATAAAAATTAACTAAAACGCGAAATAAATTATACAGACGAGTTAGGAATGAAGCTACAAATCTCATGGTATGATCGATTTTTCTCGGTTTCGCTTAGAAGTCGAAAAACCCCAAATTCTTCAAAGAAAACCCTAGACGCCCTTTTTGATTACTGCAAGTCTACCGTCAAATTGATGCTTTCGGGGAGTTAGACGCATATAATGTGATTCGCAGGCGAAGAGAAATCAAAATTTAACAAGAAATTGGGTGAGAGATAGAGAGAGCAGAGAGAGATCGTGCGTGAGGGAGAGGGAGAGAAGGAGGGAAGGAAGAAAAGAAGAAGAAAGTGAAAAATCTAGACCTTGGCCCTCTATTTATAGAAAAACGATAAAATTATCATTTTGCCCTTAAGTTTTCTTAAGGAGAAGCTTCTAGAATGAGGGCAAAATCATCATTTCACGTTGAGTCGATCAAATGAATCATAGCTCGCTTGAACGAATCACCCCCTTCGATCGAACGAATCAGGGTTTGTTCGAACGAATTCTTCGACACTTAGAAATTCCAAGGAGCTTTCATTTTGTCAATTGAACGAATCCTCTTTTGTTCGAACGAACCAGCACCTCGATTGAATGAATGACTTCTTCGATAGAATAAAATCCAATTCAATCGAACGAATCCTCCATTCGTTCGAACGAATCAAATGCCATAAAAATTTTAGAGAGTCCTTAAAATATCGATCAAACGAATTATCCTATTCGATCAACCGAACCATCTCAAATTAAAAATCTCACTTGAATCCTCCCTAAATTTGAAAAATATCATTGGAATCCCACTCAAAATAAAATTTACTTTTAAGTACGTTGAGGTCCTTGTATTTACGATCCCAAAACTCTATTTTAACCAATCAATTCTCAAACTAAGTTATAGAATCACGCTCACACGCACACGGTGTAAAGGATAGAGACAAATACATAAACAGTAACATCTTAAAATTATAATTATACCCTCGGGATCTAAACACGAGACTCACAATATTGAATTCTCTTTTTGATATGGAAGCGAACCATGATACAAGTCTTCAATGATACAATCAACCAAACCAGTTCCTCCGAAAATATAATTGGATTTGTGAAATGAGGAATAGAAATTTTAGATATAAAAATTTTACTTGTTTATTGATGCAGAAAGATACAGGAAGTAAAGTCTTTAAAAATTAAATTTATGATATTTTATTTTATTTTATATTTATAAAATTTTATAATTTTATTTTATTTTTAAAAATTAAATAAAAATAATATAAATTATTAACTGGATATAATATTTTATTATATTATAAAAAATTTAATTTATCATTTTATATTTATAAATATTTTTAAAAATAATTTATTATTGAGGTGTAAATTTGAATATGCCTGTTACGATGACTAATCCTCGTCAGAGAAAGTAGGTGGACCGGATTCTCCCTTCCAGAGCCTCACCTCCAAGTCCATATAAGATAATAACACGCTAGGAGTCACGTCGGGTAGGGATCTTGACGAAAAAACTCTGATGCCTAAGTCAAATATGATGATAGAAAGTATGGTGAATTTCAATAAGCTAATCGGAATAGAATGAAAGGAATAGAGCTCTGTTACCAAATGTAGAGATGGGAGAACGGGGAGATGGAGAGCCAGTGAGAGCTTTAGTTTTAGAATATGAAAAAAAATCCTGAACCCCCTCTTTGATGGAGAACCCTCCTTTATATAGTGCCCTGGAGATGTGACTAGACATCTAAGAATGGGAATGATGGGACCTTAGTATCCTTGGGCAATGTGTGATCGCCTTCCATTAATGCTACAGTTGACATTCCTGCTAATTCTAGGTCTGCTACTATCATATCGTCTGAACATGGATAAAAGATGAGACAGACAACTTCTAGGATAGGGCATCTAGTCCTATCATATGGTCTGTCATGTCAATGGTCATTCTTATTTTTGGTAGCGTGGGCACGTGATCAGGGATTCTTTGGTTGGGGGTTTCGTGCAGTTTGGTGAAGATGAGATGCTTTCCCTGAAAAGCCGTTGCAGTTGTAAAGCTGACTCTGTGTTTTTTAGAGAACAGTTGGGTCATCTTAAGGATGACACAAGTTCCTTGAGGCCTATGGTCACTACCTGTATGAGGGCTTCAACTGTCGGTACCTGAGAGCTATAGTACATCTCTGAGTCCTGTGGGTGAACCACTTGAGGATCGTCGGATGCTCCCAGAGGGTGGTGTGTGTTTGCCTAAGAATTCGACTTCTTGGGCCTGAAGCGATTTTTTCCTGAGAGGATGACTCCTTAGAGCAGGAGACTGGACTCCCTCAAAAAGCTGACTCCCAGGTCCTGAGATAAATTTGCCTGAGAAATCGATCCACTGGCACCTGAGGCAAATTTGCTTGAGAGGGTACTCCCTAGGACCTGAGGCTGAAATCATAATCACCCGAGAGGGTGATTCCCTAGGTCCTGAGGTCATCGGGGAGTCTAAAATACCTGGGGTGGCAGTACCATATTCTTTCCTGATGAGATCCCACGTGTCACTCGCATATTTTTTTCAATAGATAGTCCCCCAGTTTCTGGTATAAGGCTTGCAAAGCGCACACTAGAAACTCTTATCTAGATCAATCTGGCTCCTGGGGTGACTTCATGAGACCTAAGGTGAATTTTATTGTGAAGGAGATATTGGTTGAGACGTTTAAAGTGCCTAAGACGTTATCTCATTGTTGAAAACCCTACTTAACGGAATCGTTAGGTGCCTGGTGATGCTTCTTCTCTCGAGGCCCTTAATTCGCTCTCATTAAATGCTATACATCAGGGGTCACGTCATATAGCTGTCCTTGAGCTTGCAGTGCTTTGTACTTTGAAAAGGTTTTGAATGCTTGACTGTGAATGGGTCACATGTCAAAACCCTGATGGCAGGTACTTAACTATTCCTTGAGACGCGAAGGCATAGAAAGACGTTGGACACGTGGCCGTCCCTTGTCCTTTCAGGTCGACGGTGGATATTGAACCATTCCCACTATAAATAACCCCCTTTTTCAGCTGTCATTTTCACCTTTCTATCTCTTATAAAGACTCTGACTCTGGTACTCTTCTACTTCCTTCTTTCTTCTACTTCTCGTTGCTCTTTAGTTCGCTTCTTGTTTCTACTTCTTTGATGTTTGCAGGTTGCTTGTGTTCAAGCTTGTTCTTCGTGTATTGCTGATAGATCCATCATCTCTACAAAAAAGGTAAAGAGTTCTGGATCCTTTGTAGTTCCTGAAAGTTTTTCGGGCTTTTACGCATCCTTGGGTTTTCCCATGGTCAGAAAAATAACGAATAAGAGCAGATCCTTTGATACTACCACCAGTGGTCAGGAGGAAGTCAGGGATCCCATTAGGATCCAGGAGTCCGATGAAGATGGGAGGAGTGCTTTAGAGCAGGCTCGGGCTAGGGGGCTCAATGAGGCGGATTGGTTCGTTTCATCATTCACTGAGGCGGACCTGCTGACCTTCTGATAGGCTTTCGATATTCCTGACAGCGTGCAACCGAGGGTACCACATGGAGATGACGTCCCAAGTAACCTGGCACTAGGGGAGATGACATTTAACGAGGAGCACCTGCTATTGAGGGCCCACCTTCTCCTGCAAAATTATTTTGTTAGGCTCTTTAAAGCCTTCGAGATTTCACCCTACTAGCTTACCCTGAACGGCAGGAGGATCTTAAGCGGGTTGTTCATGCTGAGCTTCCTCAAGGAGAGTCCTGCCCCGACTCTTGACAAGGTATTGCATTTGTACTCCCTCAGGAACAATATCAGTCAGTACCCTGATTGGTACTTCCTTGAAGTTCGTAGAGGGTTTCAGTACAAAGTGAAAGGCACTCCTTCTTACAACAAAGACTGAAAAGATCGCTGGTTTATTGCCAGCGGAGATTGCACCGACCCTTTGCCATGCTTGCTTCCTCCCTCCTTCCAGGAGCCTGGTAAGCATATGACATATATCTTTTCTATTTACTAAGGAGGGAGTTATATCAATACTGACGGATTTTCTATTACAGTCGCTGTGAGAGACCAGGCGGACACCTCGGTGGGTGTGGGAAACAAACTTCTAGAGCTTCCCATCATAGATGTCAAGCAGCTGCTGAATATAAACAGCTTAATCATTTTAGGGCTAACATCCAAGGTAGTGTCTAGAATCGAGCTCTCGAAACTGAGAGCTCAGATGAATAAAGGTAAGGAGCTCTTAAACGTCTCCTTCTGACTGGCTCTTTTTTCTTTCATCTTGAAGGTTAACTATATCTTCCTTCTTGCAAAGGCAGGGACTGAAAAGACCTTGGCAGCCAGGAGAAGGTCTAGCGATATTCTGAGGAGCATGCTCACAAAGGGGGCCCTGAAGACACCAAAGGCTTCTGACCCGAAGGCAAAGGGCCCCGAGTGATAAAGAGAAGGGACCTATGAAGGGGACCCCAAGAAGACTCTCGAGAAGGAGGGAGGGAAGAAGACTGTCCGCTCTGGAGAAGGACATCTCCTTTAAGGAGCCAAGGAAGGAGCCAGAGAAGCACCCCCAGAAGGTTGACCCGCCTTGGCCAAGGATAAAGGAAAAAGGCCAATGGATGAAGGTCGAGCTGAGGCATAGAAGAGGCAGACCTCCCGCCTTGCCCAACTGATGGCTAGTCAAAGAGGATCTCGAACCGTGTGACGGGTGCGACAGTCCCCTAGGTCTAGAAACAAAATGAGCGAGAGGCCTCGGGTCAAAGCAAAAAGTAGTAGGCTGACCCAAAAGGATTTTTGGACGATAAACCCTCGGGCTCGGGAGCTGGGCTAGGACAAGAAGAGCTATCCCTCTTTATAATAGAGGACCCATTCTTGATCGACAAGGAAAATGTTAGGGATATTGACGGGATTTTTATGGAGGATATCCCTAAAAGCAAAAGGGAGAATTTTGGATACATCCTTCTCCTGGCTAACTCCAACCGGGAGGTGATCTCATCAAAGAGGGACGAGGATATGGCAGGTGTCCCTCCGAAGGAAGCTCTCAACTGACTGAGCATCCTCTCTCACCGAGTAAGTCTTTTTCTCTTTTGAGCTTTTGTGGTTTCTCTTTCTTTAAGAGATACTGACAACCCTTGTGCCTTTTCTTAATCCATAATACCTACATGTTGGACCTCTTCATCGATGACTTCAAGAATGCCCTTAATGTCAGGAAGCAGGCATTCGAGACCGTAAAGAAGTTGTAGAAGAAGGTCCAGGATATGATTGCGGCCATGCAAGAATAGGTCATTAAGGAGAGAGAGGAATTGACTTCCAAGGTTATGGCCCTGAAAGGGAAAAAGGCTCAGTGACTCAAGGAGAAGGAAGACCTGCAGGGGAAGTTGTCAGTTACTGAGAACTAGTCTGAGGCTGTAAGGGCGAACTTGCTGAACCAGCCAGGCGAAGGATCACCGATGAGTTTAATAAGTTGAATGAACAGTATTGAACCCTAAAAGAGGAAGATAATCATCGAAAGGGGAAGTACTGAATGGTCCTTTCAAAACTAGTGAGGTTGGAGAAAAGGATAAATTTTATAACTGAGGAGCTTCGGGTACTGGGAGAGGCGCATAAAAATTTATAGCAGTTCTTCGAAGAGCAAAGGAAGAATCTGGAAGACGTGCCTGCTCAACTCGTCGATTGGTATGATGAGGGAGTTGATGAAGACATGGACTTGACAAGTCGTCTCTTCCTCTGGGAGTACCAAAAGTTGGACCTATACTGGTTGTTCAATCAGTTGGGCCGTAACATACCAGGAACCTCTAAGACTCATCCTCAAGATGATCCCCCTACGGTTCAGGTAGGCGAGATAGATGCTGATGATAGAAGACTAAGAGATGAAGTTTCTTTCGTTGAGATAGAAGACTTTCCCGAGGCAGTCATTAGGGATATCGAACCACCAACCCCCCAGGACCTACCAACGAACCAGGAAGATGCTCCTTCTTCTTCCTGAGCTGCTCATGATGAAGCAGCCCCTCCTGTAAAAGAAAGGGAAGAAAATCCTCCCACCCCTCAGGCGCTTGATGAAGAAGCCCCTCCTACCCCCTAAGCAAAAGACGTACTGATGGAGATATTAAACTGAGGATGAAAAAGGCCTCCCACTGAGTACTTTAAGACTTAGAATATTTTTTGTATTCCTTTATATGTGCAACAAATACATGTATCCCAATTCTTTATAAATGCAAAGGAATTTTAGTCAATTTCAGTGTGTCTCTTATGCCAAATTTTTTTCTTGACTTAGCTAATTTTCAAGAAGCTTTGATCATGGCTTAATCATGAAACAGCTAAGTGAATATGATTATTGATCGTGCTTCGAGGGTGGCCACGAACATCTCAAGCTTGGGGGGCATATTTGGAGAGTATTGGAGCTCGATTCTGCACGAGGCCCTAGGAGCAGTCTCAACCAGGGTTAGGGGTCTTTAGGTGTTTTCACTTGATGAGCCTTGGAGTTTTAACTCCACTCGAGACCCTAGGAGCTTTCTCAACTAGGGTCAGGGGTCTTCAAAGGCTTAAAGCCACTTTGATCTCTGAAAGATAGTATGACACTACCAGGGTTTACCGCACCTTAATCACAAATCAGTTCTTAGACTCTTAGGATGCCTGACTTTAACTAAAGGCTTATGAAACCTAGGATGGATAGGATCTAATGCTGGGCTAGACAGGATTTTAACCTTGAGAAACTTTATGCTAAGTTAGACAGGCTTTTTAACCTTGGAGGAACCTGACACTACCCGGGATTATCGCACATTAATTATAAACCAGGTCTTATACTCTTAGGATGCCTAATTGGACCGTAGGACTTATGCAAACCCGAATTAGATAGGATTTTTAACTCTGAAGAGACCTGACATTGGGTTGGACAGGGTTTTAACCCTAAAGGGACCTGACGCTAGGCTGGACAGGCTTTTTAACCCTGAAGAGACCTGACACTGCCAGGGATTATCGCGCCTTAATCACAAATCAGGTCTTATACTCTTTGGATGCCTGATTGGACTATAAGACTTATGCAAACCCAAACTGGAAAGGATTTTTATCTCTAAAGGGACCTATCATTGGGCTGAATAGAATTTTAACCCTAAAGGGACCTGACGCTGGGCTGGATAGGCTTTTTAACCCTGGAGGGACCTGACACTAACAGGGATTATCACGCCTTAATCATAAACCAAGTCTTATACTCTCATGATGCCTAATTGGACCGTAGGACTTATTCGAACCCGGACTGGACAATATTTTTATCTCTAAAGGGACTTGTCATTGGACTGGATAGGATTTTAACTCTAAAGGTACTTTACGCGGGGATAAACAGGATTTATATCTCTAAAGGGATCTGACACTAGGTTGGATAGGATTTTCAATCCTGGAGGGACCTGACACTGGGCTGGATAGGCTTTTTAACCCTGAATGGACAAATGTTAAGGGATTTTACGACTCGTGGCCAACCTTATCACCAAGAGAATACTGAGACAATAATAATTTATCTAATACTAAGGGATTTTATAGCCCGTAATAAACCTTATCACTGGGAGAATATCGAGGTAGTAGATACTCTAGGAGATGCTAAGAGAGATACAAAATATTCTATTTTATTCATACAAGGGAGTGTACACATGAATGTTACAAGTAGGCCAACCTAAGGAGAGACTCTCTCAAGGGCAATACTTTTTCTGCATCCCCATTTGACACGCCTTGTTTAAGACATTGCCATTGAGTCAAGCTAGTTTGGGCGTTTCATGCCTGACTGTCTAAATTAAGTGAGCTATCTTAAGGAGAGACTCTCTCAAGTGTCGTACTTTTTCTTTGTGCCCAATTTGGTGTAGTTGTCCTTTTTGTGGAATTTTTAGAAGGATCGGCCCTTGTTCTTCTCGGGCACCTGTACCTTTGTATTCTGGGAGTGTGGTGCCAAGAGTCCTTCACTCGTGGCATGCTCATTAATTTTTGATATGGGGGTTTTGGGGGATGCGAATTACTGGGCAGCTGTCTGCTCCGTTCTTTTAGGAAGATTTCTTATTGGGAAGAGTCCTAAGATCTTTTGTCCTAGAGTAGCTCGGGAAAACAATTCTCCTGACTTCTGCCATATTCGCCTGGGTTTCTATTATTATACTTAAGGTTTCGATGGTGGCTTCTCTTATTTTTCTATCAGTCATCCTACGCAGGCTTTCTTCTATTGGTTGGAGTAGCTCGAGTCTCCTCTTAATTGCTTGGATTTTGATTGGTGACCACCATTCTCTTGAAATCATTCTCAAAGACGGTCGTGAGTTGATTGAAGCTATGAATGCTGGTAGATGGCAGGCTCTTGTACCAACGCCTGGCTGGCCTTTCTAGAATCAGGCAGAAGGCCCGGCACATTTGTGGCTCTGTCGAACCCTGAATCAACATCATCTCCCTGAACTCGTCCATGTGCGAAGAGAGGTCAATCCTTCTAGAATAGGCTGTTAGATGAGGCATCTTGAATTTTTTGGGGAGATATGAGGTTGAAATTTTCTTTGAGAGGGGAGATATAAAGGCTGAAGCAGAGACTTCCTCAATCTATAAGTCTTCATCCCGAGCAAGAATGCTTTGTGCTCCCATTTTCTACAACACTCTTCTCACGCAGTCCTTCACTTTTATCCTATCAACGGCTACTACAGCTTCCTTTTTTTGGGCGTGCTTCTTGTTGAGGTATAACCTTATGTCAGTGGGTGCTAAGCTGTGCTCCACTTTTCGTTTACTCGTCTCTTGGTGGTGTTTATTGGCGTTGTTTCTTCTTTGCTCTTATCCTTCATAAATTTTGAGGGGAGCATTAACCTCATGAGGCATTTGGGGTTTATTCACCAACCTCTCGGTTGCTTTGGCTTTTCCCTTTTGTAAGGCTGTCAGTCTGGGTCTCGATGCGTAACTATGCATTTTTCTAGACCTCCAAATTTTCTCTGTACGATCATTTCAGGGGGTTCGGTTCTCCCGCTCCCCAGGAGGGAATGACATTCTTTCTTCTCATAGGGCGACTGTTCCTTGTTTGACTGTCTTCTGATCTCCAGGAGTTCTCTTTCCAATGCTTTAACCCTACTGACCAGGAGCCTATTCGTGCATTTGCTCCAGGGTTGGGGGTCCTCCTCGCATGAGTGAGGCTCTTCTTCCTCTTCGGGCAGTATATTTGCTGGAGCCTTCATTTTCTTGCATTCGGTCTGCCATCTGAGCTTATTAAGGCTTCAAAACCACCTTTCTTCCCTCACCAACTGATACTTCAAGTGGTTTTTTATTAGTTTTCCACAGACGGTGTCAACTGTTAAAGTGTGAATTTAAATATGACTGTTATATCATTGGATCCACGTTGAAGATGGTCGTTAGTCGAATCCTTACTTGCAGAGCTTCACCTCAAAATCTCTACAAGACAGTAACACACTAAAAATCACGTCAGGTGGGGTTTTTAATAGGAAAACTCTAATATTTAAGTCAGATATGATGAGAGAAAGTACGACAGATTTTTGATGAGGAAATCTGAATGAAATACAGGAAAGGAAGCTCCCTTTACCAAACATGGAGAGAGTAAGTTGGAAGAGAAATGCTTTCAAGGAATGGAAGTAGAATGCCAAAGTCTGAACTATGGAATCCTCTTTGATAGAGAAACCCCCCCCCCTCCCTTTTATATAGTACCCTGGTGATGTGACTAAATATCGGAGAATAGAAATGATGGGATGTTGGTGCCTTGGACAGTATGTGGCCGCCTTCTATTAATGTAGTAGCTGACATTCCAGTAAATCCTAGACTTGCAACTGTCATATTGTCTGGATATTGATGGAGGATGGTACAAGCGACTCCTAGGACAGGGCATCTACTTTCATCATAGGGCCTGCTATGTCAGCTGTCATTCTCATTTTTGATAAAGTGGACATGTGGTGGGGGTTCTCTGATCGGGGTGATGCGCATACTGGTGAAGCTAAGATGTTATCCCTGAGATGCGTCTGTCATTGTTAAAGCTGACTCTGCACTTTCTGGGGGATGACTGGAATCATTCTAAGACGACACAGACTTTTTGGGGCCCACGGTTACTGGCACCTAAGAACTGTGAGACGTTCCTAAGTCCTAAGTGGATGGCTCCCTAGGGTAAAGGACTGGATTCCCCCGAAAGGCTGATCCCTTGAACCTGAGATGGATTTGTCTGAGAGGATGACTCCCTGGGATGGGAGACTGGATTCCCCCGAAAGGCTGACCCTTGGAACCTGAGACAGATTTGCTTGAGGAGATGATTCCCTAGGGACTGGGATACTTGGGTCGAAAGTGCCATGTTTCTTTGATGAGATTCCACGTGTCATCCGTATATTTTTTTCCAATATGATTTTAATGCATTCAAAAATCCTGGCCTATTTTAATTTGGAAAATCATTAGGCTGGTCTCTTTTCTCATTAGTTATCCTGATCAAGGCAACACTAAACCGTTAATGAGTTTTTATGCATATAAAAACAATGATCATTACAAAATATTATTCTTTATTATAAAGTAGTAAAATAAATGCGCTTTCATTTAAAAATTTGGCCTACCACTAAAGTTAGCTCTCAAGTAATCACGTGATGATATCCGTGATTATTCTAAATATATAACAAACATAGCCCCAAGATAGATAATTTCCTGTATCACCTGGCATTGATCACATAGGCGGTCACCTCTCAGTCCTCTTTTATGCTGCCTTCCTATTGTTTTCATATGGATAGTCACCTAGACACTACATCACCTAGGCAGCCTCCTCGCAGTCTATTATAGGTTACTCACAACATGGCCTCCAGATGGGCAATTACCTGCCTCACCCAGCACGAATCACCTAAGCGACTATTTTTGGTCCTCTTCTAGGCCATCTTGTTATAATCTACTCACTTAAGTGGCCTCTATCTTAGTACGTACTAGATTACTAAATTTATAGCTATAGTTCTGACCTTCTCGACTAAGACCTCCTCAATTATACACCATAAAATAAATCAATTGGCTTTCCAGTCTCATCATAATATAAAATTATCAAATGAAAATAAAATTATAACAATCTTTACCTACTGACCATCTCATCCATATAATCCAAATCAATTTAAAATCATCGATATCATATACATCTTAAAATCAATGCATTATTTATAAAATCATCATTTATTATAATTTTATAGTCATTTGTAAAATCATAATGTAATACAATAAACAAAGCAATGATCAATCATAAGGTTTTCATTAATTCTCAATTAGCCTCATTGACTCAATTCACATCAAATCACCATCTGATCACATTTATTTATTTAAATAATAAAAGATATAACAATAATTTACTAACTGACGTCTTAAAATATTAAAAATATTTAACTTTTATAAATCATTTTAAAAGAAATGGAAAACACGTTAAGAAGGGTCTATTAATACGTAAAGAAGGTAAGCACTCCCTATAATTTTCTCACTTCATGCAACACGCCACTCATGTGATAGATGTCTAATCTATTTATATACCAATATTCTTATTAATTTTATACTTCAAATACTAATAATACATATCTTATATGCCAAAATTTATGCATAAGGTCAGCGAGTTTCCTAGTCGATACCTAACCATTGGCATCAATTCTAATTTCGACCATTTTTCCTCCAATAAAATCCCATGAGCAATTTATAATTTAACAATTATCGTCAATTCGACTTTTAACTCATTACCTCCTATATCTTTAATAGGCCAAATTCTAATTCTCAATAATTTAATCTCATATTTACTCATTTTACATTCTAAGTAAATAATCTAAACTAATTTATCAAAATCGACTCAAAATTTACAAAATTTTCAATTGTACAATAAAATCCTAAATATATAGTAACCCTAATTTATAAAATCAATCAAAATATGAAATTAATACTAGAAAAATGTTTAAAATCTTACCCATGAGTTAATTTTTAATTCTTGGAAGCTTTAATCCTTATTGATTATTAAAAATCCCCAAGTAAACAGTAAATTTTAATTTTCTTCAAGTTTATTTCTTAGTTAAATCGACGAAATAAAACTTATTGATTTTAGAGGAATTGAGTTTTAGTGATTTCGAATAAGAAACGAGAATTTAATGGGTAGAAAAATAAGGAATTGGGAGAGAAAAAGGGGTAGAAAGCAAAGAACTAGGAGAGATCCGGAAGAAAGAAAGAAAAGGGAGAAAAAAATGATGATTCAAGTGAAGACCCTAGTTATAATGCTTAAAAAAATTATCAAAATATCCTTGAAGTTAAAGAAAAAAAAATTCTAGAAATGGTGAAAATGGTATTTTATAACCTAAATTTTTGCATCCGACACCATTTGTTTCAAAGAAATAAATTCAACCCAATAACCTGCCCAAAGTTCGACTCTAGTCTTCATTTTTTGGCCAAAGTTAGTGCCAATCCAGTGGTAAGATGGTGAGCTAGTTTGACCCCTAGTCTTGGCTTACGATTTTCAGCGTTCTAACTTTCATCCTTCTTTGTTTCTAGTGTTGTTTTCCCTCTCATCTGATCTCTATTTTTACTCTAATTTCTTTTATTCGATTGTCTCTTTATTCTCTTTAAGTACCAAAAAGCCTCCGATCAATTACTATTTTCAATGAGTGAAAATTTAGTTTTGAAACTTGAGTACTCAGTTAATAACTAAATAAAACTTTTTTCAAACTCAACTATTTATCATCTAAATCTTCTCAAATTTTATATTTATCTCAATATTGTATCCTCTATTCATTAATCATATTTATACAAGTTTATATGAGCTTACGAGAAAAATAACGAAAATATCTTTAATAAATAAAATAATCAAAATACTCTTAATCAATAAATCAGGATATTTAAAATTAAATCTTTAAGAAATAATTTATAATATTAAAAATTGAAGGCAAGTTTTATTAAAGATAGATATATATTATCGTGACAAAAAATGTTTACATACGAAGGACTGAACCTTGACGCTTGGTTACTAGCCAGATGAGTGTCCGTCCCCTTTCAAAACATCAGTAGTAAGCATACCGTACGTAGTTATGTCAATGAGTGTGATGTTTTCTTATACCTTAAAAGACGTAAATGTTAATAACTTAATATTAAAATAAGCCCACTACTTTAAAAGTTGTGTTCTTTACCTTTAACAGAAACTTGACGATGGTTACTAGCGAGGTGAGCGTCCATCCACTTCCTAAACATCAGAGTAAGCTTTTATAGCTATGTTGAAGAGTATCTGATGTTTTCTCATACCTTAAAAGGCGTAATAACTTAATAGGGGGAATTTCAAAATCCCCCTATGATTTGCCTAAAAGTCACTTACCCCCTTCATGGAATGGTGGCAAAATCTCAGCCTTTCATCTTTTATAATCAATGGCCTGGATTTTGCCACCATTCCATGAGGAATGGCCTGGATTTTGTCATCATTCCATGAGGAGGGTAAGTGGCTTTTAGACAAACCTCAGGGGATTTTGGAATTCTCCCTAACTTAATATTAAAAAAAGTCCACTACTTTAAAAAGAAAAATGTAAAGAGCTCCTAAATATCTCGTAGTAGAATGTCAAAGAAAATAACTTAATTGAACATACTGCTAGTGTACAAACCACCCTGCCGAAAGGTCAACCCAGTAACAAAGTACAGTATAAAACAAGTAAAAGGTTGCAATCCCTGTACAAAGTTCAAATGCTCAATGTCTGGTTTGTGAAGTAACAAGTACGTTCCTACATCCTTGCCTTAATTAAGAGCACTATTAGGGCGTATATTACAAATTGCACTAATGGCAAATCTTGTGGCATATTTGGAGATAAATCTTGCTGAATTCCTTCCTGCCCCGGCATCCTGATGGCTTTTCATCTTACGGCAGTACCAAGCAGCTTGTATGATACCAGCAGCTGAAATTCTCCACTCTTCTGAGTAATACCTGTAACTGTAGGGAAGTTGATTGTCAGGTAGCCAAAATTTATCGATAACTTCCTTCAAGTCATTAGCATTGAAAGAAAATGCTTCAATCGGTGTTACAGCTTTGACGGTTCTAGTTGATATAGGGAGGCCACGATGTTGACGATTTAGGGCCCATGGCAGAAGCTCTTCTCCACAAAAGTTGCCATGATTCGTAGGCCAAAAGAAACAAGTTTCTCTACGGTTGGTAGTCGATACACTGCCTTTAACGATGAAGAGCATCTCTGTAACTCGGTCACCCTCCTGAATAAGGATGTTTTCCTCTGAGTACCGCACCATCTTGAGAAGGTCCAACATTGCAGCTAAAAACTGTTCGTCCATCTTTTCAAACATCGGAACCTTAAATGAATCAAGAAAATGAGTAAGAAAAGATATAAAGTCTAGCTTGAATCATCACCTGCCTCTAATTAGAAGGGAAGGTTGTCGATCCAGAATATATGGTTGCACTCACTATAGAAAAATAAATTGGCACGGTCAGACAGAAAGTTGCTTCAATAAACTTTTAGTAACTCCTTTACCTTAACATGAATTTTGATAGATATGGATATAGAGACACATAGCAAGGAAAAAAAATGAAAAAAGCCAAAAGTACTGAATGAGCCAAGTCACCTAGGTGAGAGGCAATAACGACAAAACTTTATAGAAATGGGAAAGATGCTCACAGTTTTCATTTCATATACTTTTCTATTAACTATTATTCCACTAAGCCTAGGATGATTTCAGACCAAATTACTGAATTTAGTAAACTTCATTTTAACTAATTATTGGTTTTTCAATTTAGTACAATATGTCTTTTTCATTGGTTGGCAGCTCAACCTAATGAAATCTTTTAAATGTGCAACAAGAGTGTGAAAATCAATCTGTGATTTTTAAATAAATATAGATTACCCTTTTTGTGTGTTATTATAGGTTTACTCATAGAAGTATTGCTTTAACCCTAGTTAAGAGATGACTAGCAGTAATGATAAGGGGTGGGTGTGGATGGCTACTTTTACAACCTCAGGGAGATATTGTCAGTTTTGCCAGGCTCTGGAAGTCTGGATATCAATTATCTTTGTCTAAATGATAATGAATTTTAGCATGAATACGATATTGCCGTAACTCATTCTTATAAGATTACGTTCTATTTCAAGTTATTAGATGTACAAGTCCAAATCAACGTGATTCAATTGAAAGCTTTGCTAAATGCTGGTCCTATATTAGTTTCTTCTTTTATGACTTCATAAACTCATGATAGAAATATAGCTAGCAAAAACAAAATCAAACTCCATAACAAGCACATAAGTGGTATTCTGAAGAAACACAAGAACTCACCTTCATAAGGGCCGTTAAACAGAGTTCGAGCTTTATATCCCTACTGATATCCCTTGGAAGATCACTAAGAAAATGCTCTACATTTACACCTCTGGTTTCCTGCCATACAGTTTGATGGTAATTCCTGACTCGCTCTTCGAGATGGTTAGAGAGCATTGGAAAGAGCACCCATCGCTCTATCTCTAGCATCTGTGACCCCATCACCTCTGATTCTGTAAAATAATGATGCAGATATGCCTGTTTCACAAAAAGAAAGCACATGATTCTTTAATTTTAGAGATTGTTGTGCTTCTGAAGCATGTAATAAAAATTGAGAGAGGAAATAGAAATGAATATACCAACCACCACATTGCCTGCAAGATAGGGAATCAACAGCTCACCAGAGATCCACAAAAGGATTAGAAAGAAGCTTTCCCAAGCGTAGATACTTGATGTGGAGTTTTGACCATGTCTACAGAAAAAAATAAAAATAAGGAAAAGGTCAAATTCAAAAGTGTAAAAATAATCATCGATCTCAAAAATTCTAGCTTCAACATGCTCGAAAGTAAAATAAAAAAAAAAAAAGTAATAATAATAAAAAAACTTATAACCACAACTGGGACACTTCAATGCATGAGTGAAAAAATAAGATTTAGGCCATTCATTTTTTTTTTTTTTAAATATGTCCATTCAGGTTTAAAGTAAAGGAAACAAAACAATAATTTCACCACCCAAAAAACAAGGCAAGAAATTTTCTCAATCATGAAATATAGAACCCCACAAGACATTAACAATTATTGTCTGCTATATCAGCAAAAGCTTTGGTTGTATCACGTATACAATGTCAAGTGATGCCATGAATTAGTAACTTAGATTAGGATGAAGGACAGACTGAAAAATGTAATGCACAGTGTATTAGTCCACTATATTTTTATTTATTATCTTGCCCGCATAAAACATCACATGATTATACTTATAAACCCATGCTTATATGACATCATCCAAAGAAGGTGTTTAGTTCTTAACTAAAAAAATGAATTTCGAAGTTCAAATATAATTGAAGATCTGAGTTTTCTCTCAGTAATTTTGAAACCCAAAAAACACAGTATTCAAAACTATTTTCAAATTTACAAACATGGTAACGTGTTTGATACAGTATTAAAAATAAAGAAAATAACAAATGTCTTTCATAGACATGTTTTAGAATAATTTTCAATCAAAATTTTACCATTACTATAGCTATTCATTTTCATACTGGTTGATTGCATTGAGCAAATTATCTGCTACATGAATAACAGTGTATCAAGTGCTCAAATATATACATATATATATATATGGCAATGAATGTTTTAGTCACCAGAGGAGATCAGATATAGATAACTCCAAAATAGTTGTGAGGAGGTCAGAGAGATACTAACTAAAGAAGAGTATACATGTAAACTACGGGACGCCAAAAATATAAAATGTACATTTTTTTTAGTATAATGATATAGTCCTATAAAATTATTATGAATGAAAACAACTTATTGTCCCTTTCAGATATTAAACGTCTTTAAAGAGTGTATCTGAAAAGTGTATCAATAAATATTTCAACCAAAAGTGTTTTCTTAAATTTTCCTATTTTGCTTTCCTTCCAAAACCAAAAAATTACATATGGACTTGACATCAAACAAGTCCTTAATATATCATCAATCTTCTTCGAAAGCCAGAGAAAACTTTAACATCAAATTTAACAAAACATATAAACAATTTGTAATTCTCAAGCGAATTCCAAAAGCATATTTCCATCAGTTTGGTCCTAAAACTCTGAGAAATAAGGTATGAGTTACCAAGTAAGTAAGAATTTCAACCTCACTGCATTATAATGCACCCACAGTTGTAATTTAAGTCAAGACCACAATCAATTCGCAGAGTATCGAACAATATCATTTACATGCATACATACAAATGTACATTTATGCATCCATCCATTCATACATCTTGCTATTATAAGAAACAAGAGAGTTGCATCCATATATATTCTTAGTGTATATACTCTAGAAATCATTCATGTTGTCGGTTTTAAGGCTTTTGATCTTGTATAAATTTTATATTTATTAATAAAAGAAATTATTTTTTATTTACATATATTAACTGCTTCCTTTATTTTTCATGCAAATGAATATTGAATATATGTAAATTGTCCGGATAATTTTATTTAATTATTAAATAAATTATCAAATCGTTCCCTACATACATGGTGTTGATTGGGCAACTATATCACACAGTAGGCACACTAGTTGCCGCCTAATAATATTATATGATAATATATGTA
>JAVXUL010105206.1:0-19121 GCA_035590515.1 Trichilia minutiflora | reverse complement strand
AAAAGAAGAAAAAGAAAAGAAAGGATGAAAAATTCGACCCCCTGACCCCTTTTTATAGAAAAAGGGCGAAATTATCACTTTGCCCTTAAGTTCCCTTAAGGAGGAAGCTTCTAGAAAGGGGCAATTTCGTTATTTCGCGTCAATTCGATCGATCAAATCGAATATTCGATCGATCGAACCACCCCTTCGATCGATCGAATCCCTTGACGTGAATAGTACTCAGAGAGCTCGTACATTTTCGGTTGAACGAATCCTCACTCGTTTGAAGGAATCCACATTTCGGTCAAACGAACCTCACATTCGATCGACCGAAGCCCAAGTCGATCGAATGAATTCCCTATTCGTTCGGACGAATCTGAAGCCACAAGTTCCCAGAAAGTTTTCAACGATTCGGTCGAACGAATCCTTCATTCGATCGACCGAACCCGTCAAAATTCGAATTCTCACTTAATAGGCCCCACACGAGCCTAAGATCACACCCACAACCCCATGAAACACGAAATGAATGCAGTTGTAAGGACAGGAGAAGTAGAAAATGATAATTATACCCTTGGGGTGAGGTACGGGATGTTATAGAGAGTTTGCCTATAAGATGATGTAAGCTGTCTATTGTCTTATTCGCGATGAGACTGAATCCAGGAGTGTCCCCTGATGAACATCTTATGAAGATGATTAATTTGATAGGGTAATTGTATACCTTGGGGTTTTCTATGGATGCTGGACTACAGATGGATTTGATCCTGCAGTCTTTTCCTCCGAGTTTTGACTCCTTTTTTACCAATTATAATATGAACAAAGTGGAGTTGACTCTTCTTGAATTGGGTAATGAGATTGTTTCTTTTTACAAAAAAACAACCAAAGAGAAGGGAAAAGAGACTGTTCTTGTCACGGTTTCTTGTGGTAAGAAATTGAAGAATGAGGGCAAGAAATCCTCTGGACTTAAACCCAAAAGAGGAGTTTCTAAGAAAAAAGGGTAAAGATAAACTGAAGGGCAAATAGGTTGTCAAAAGTCAAGTCAACGATGAGTGTCATCATTGCAAGAAGCGTGGACACTGGAAAAGGAGTTGTCCTCTTTACGTGGAGAGCTTGAGACAGACAAGGGCATCAGGTACGCTTTCATATCATATTATTGAAATTGAATTAAATGTTATTTCAGATTCACATTCCTGGATTATAGATTTAGCTACTATCTCACATATTTGTATGTGTTTGTAGGCACTTCATAGTGAGAAGTCACTGGAAGATGGAGCTATCTTATTAAAGATGGCCAATGGTGCAACAGTTGTAGCCACTCACTCTGGGACATGTAGATTAGTTTTGACATCAGGCCATTGTATTGTATTGTGCAATGTTATATTTTTTGATACCGTCAACAGAAATATTTTGTCTGTACATCTTTTGTGTATGTAAGGATATACATTTACTTTTAATGAATATAAATATTGTATTTATTTTAAAAGTAAATTGGTTGGTACTAGTCTGAATATGAATGGTTTATATGTTCTCGATGCAAATGAGGTTAACATGACTAATACCATTCATTAAAAAAAATCTAGAAATGACAAAGCATTTATCCTACAAAGGAAAGTTCAATTGTTGCTTCGAATTTGACTTCGAATTCTTTTCTCAACTTGTGAATGCTTAACAGAACTTTGAGTGATTTTACTGTGAGGCTTGATACCAGGAATAAGGAAAACGATAAAACCTCGTACATGACAAGGTTTTTGCCCACTGTAGCGTCAGGATCGCATTGTCGTCGATCTTCAAGACTGCGTTGGTTTGGAGTGGCAAATGATAAACCTATGAAGACAGCCATTGTGAAGAGTGAATTTACGTTAACAAGATCATCTAGAGCTTTTGTATACATATCTACGACCTTGTCGAGAGCTTCCTTTTCAGTTGTTATCTTCTGTAACTTGGTTCCTGAAACAGACGGAGGAAATATAAAATATAGTAATTAACGTTAATTAAATTCGTTTGAAAGTCATAATACCATCTGATTTTCATTAACAAAATTCATAGGGTAATCCAGATCATAAACCTGCCATCATCCCCGTTAGATTCTAGATCTCTCTCGTTCTTCATGATAGATTCTTGATATCTCTCGTTCTTTTTTGTTTGTTCCACTGGCTAGCTGTGAGTTGAAAAGAGTAATGAGTACATGGGACTTTAAGCTGATCATGGATGAATCACGGCCGTACGATCGATTTCATTAAAAAATGTGAGTTGAAAAGAGTTTTTTTTTTACAACTTTTAAAAAAGGGTAAAGATTACTTAAAAAATAGTTTATCAAATAATTTAGCAATACATTTAATACGATTTTTAAAGTTATTATTGTAATATTACTATTTTAAAACAAAAATATTTATATTTTATATTTTTATAAATATTATTTATATTGTATATCTATTAATACATTACAAAATTTTTTTATTAATCACGTACAAAGAATATCAAAATTTCACCAAGTCAATTTATTTTGTTATTTATTTACAAATTAGAGAGACATGGCTAAAATTACAATAGCATGAAATATTATCGAATTATATTTTTAAAAAATTTATTGTATTACTTCAATAATTTATTAATAAAAATTATATATATATATATATATATATATAAAATTTAATTTACCAAACTCTTATCCACAATTTCTAAAACACACGTTAGCTTTTAATTAGACAGTTTATCAAACGCTTAACTATTTTTTTAACAACGAATTATTTCATGCAACAATTTATTTTATCTATCACAATTTATTTTTTAAAAAAAATACTTAACACTTACATAAATAAATGAAAATTTGCTATCGAGCTCTTTTAGACCACTTATCAAAATTTTGTATTTATTATTTATAATAATTTTTAATATTTAATATAATAATTAATGATGAATTTTACTTTATTAAAAAAATATAACTTACTAAATATAAAATTTTTAGCAAATTTTAACTAGTATTCTAAAAATGGTCATTAACAAAATCCAAATAAATGATGCCGTAGTTATCTTCAAGTTCAATGAGAGTGCAATAGATATAAATATTTAAAAATTAAAGTATAATTATTTCATCAGTCATTTAGAATAATTTAAGAAGACTTGACTTGTAATAAGATAAGAAATAGCTGCATGTGATCCACAAATGGACAGCGAGCCGGTTGGTAATGCTTTTGTAAAGTAATGAATAATTTATTTTATAATTTTAAAATAAATTTGTATTTTATAAAAATGTTTGAAATTGGTTATTTTATAATTTATTTTTTTACAAATTTTAGAGAAGGGAAAGATTGGTTAAAAAATAGTTTATCAAATAATTTAGCAATATATTTCATGTGATTTTTGAATTTCGTATTGTAATCTTATTATTTTAATACAAAAATAATTATATTTTATATGTTTATAAATATTATTTATATTATATATCTATTAATAGATTACAAAAAAATTTTATTTGTTATGTAAAAATGGTCATTAACAAAATCCAAGTAAATGATGCCTTAGTTATCTTCAAGTTCAATGTGAGTGCAATAGAAATAAATATTTAAAAATTAAAGTATAATTATTTCATCCGTCATTAAGAATAATTTAAGAAGACTATTGACTTGTAATAAGACAAGAAATAGCTGCATGTGATCCACATTTCAATTAGGTTAGAGTTCTCGGACTTAAATTATTTTTTCTTAACTAATTCATTTATATTCAAGACAAGTGAGGTTTATATAATATTAGAAAGAGGAGACTAAGTATTGCCTCTAATATATCAATGTACTTGTCCTATTAAAGACAAAAGTAATTTATATATATAATATTAGGAAAAAGAGACTTAGAATTGAATAATATTATAATTAATTAATGTTACAAGTAGATTATTTCGTCAGTCATTAAGAATAACTTAAGAAGACTTGACTTATAATAAGGATCCAACAAATAGAATTAGAAATAGCTGCATGTGATCCACATTTAAATTAGGTTAAAATTTTTGAACTTAAAATATTTTTTCTTAACCAATTCATGTATATTCAAGACAAGTGAGGTTATATAATATTAGAAAGAGGAGACTCAGTATTGCCTCTAATATATCAATATACTTGTCCTATTAAAGGCAAGTGTGATTTATATATATAATATTAGGAAAAAGAGATTTAGAATTGGATGAATACTAGAAGACATGCAAGAGGGATTTATAAAATATTAGTAGGAGGAAACTTAATTAGTATTGCCCTAACAAATCAATACTTGTCGTATTAAAGAAAAGAGGAATTTATGTAATATTAGGAAAAAGAGAACTAAAAATGGATGTGAGTTATCATTTCTCCTCTGTTTTGTTCTAATATTTTGTTATTTATTTATTTTTTAAAAATATATATGATATTTTTTTAATTTTATCCTTAAAAAAATAAAATTTAATCAGACCAAATTTTATAATTTATAAGAATAAAATTAAATAATAAAAATATTATATAATTTTTAAAAAATAGTAGAATAATAAAATATTAAACTAAAAAAAAGAAGAGAAAAGTGTTAATTTATCCCTTAAAGTTCTATATCATATAATAAAAAAAAGACAACTATATACAAGACTTTGTAATTAAACTAATTAAAAAATAAAAAAATTATTGGTGGATTTTACTGAGGCCTAACCCAGTGACTCAGGCCCATCTCCAGGCCCACTACACGCACATATCCAGCGGATTCCCTTATGCGGTGTCGTTCTGGGAGAATGGTCAAACAGTCTATTCGCCTCGGGTGCTACAGCCGAGATCAATGGCCAGGAGCTCGGGGATGACGTGGCAAGGAATAGAAGGAACAGCACTACCGTTTTTCGCGCCCTCTAAACTTATGACAGGTCACCCTGGGCACGTCAGTCATGCAACAACACGTGTTTCTGGGGTTGCCATTTGGCCATTGCAACCTACCAATTCACCATCTCCTATATATCATCACTATCCTTTTCCATCAAAGAACAACGTGTGACTTGATCCCCCCACCCACCGGAAGAAGATCAAAGGCGAGGAGCATCGAGGATCCGGCGGACAGAGACAGAGAGAGAGACAGAGGAGAAAAGGGGGAAGAAAGGGAGAAAGGAGGGTACGTAGGCAGCTTGGGTTTCTCCCTCAAGTCCAGTCACACACGCAAACAGACCCGATCATCATAAGGAGAAGAAAAAATCTGCTGGTGCGAGAAGAGTCGCCATGACTTTATCTTGCATCAATTATTATTATTATTATTATTAATATTATTATTATTATTATTCATGTCCTTGTATAAAAATTCATATAAGATACTATTGATTTTCATACTAGAAAATATAAATATTAATATGACTCATAAAATAGATTTCACTAATCATTTTAAATTTTGTATAATTTATCAATTAATGAATATCACCGTTAAAACTTGACATGTTTTAATTGTGAAAATACTCGATGAAATTTTGACAAAATTATCTGGACATGTGGAGTTGGCCGAAATTCATCAGTATTTATTATTTCAGAATATTGAAGAAATCTTCTAGTAGCATTTCCGTGGGCCTATTTATCAGGTTGCTGGTTGACTCGTGTAAGCCTTTCCGTTGATTGGGCTGTATTAATGTATTTTTAGCCTTGATAAAGGATGGGCTTTCATATGGTTTGGAATGGAGTGGGCAAACATCTTATCGTAAGGCTACAGAAAGAAAGAAATTGTGCTAATTGTTTCGAAAATTTGAAAGTTGGAATTTCCAAATATCTGATTGGTCGTCGGAAGCCTACTTCGGACCTCGAGAGTTTGTTGCTTTTGGCAGACAGGCCGATGTTTGGGCTCTAATCCCTAATATCATCAAGTTGTTAGTTGCAATGTTTTGCACGTTGGCCCTTCAGCTCCCTGAACTATAGCCCATTTATAATTTATCTTGTACACAGGCACCGCACAATTATTTTTGGGTAGGTAGATAGAGGAAGGGCAGTTGACAGGTCAACCGCCTATCATATACATGTAAATATAATTTAACAATGATTTTATATTATAGTCTATTTTTATTATATATAACTCAAAAAAATTTTTTCCTACACCTTAAATTTATCTTAAATCAAGATATATTTATTATATATAAAATACTTGAAATGATGTATGAATAAAATATTTAACCAAAAAAAAATTTTGAGAAGAAAAGGATAAAGCTACAGTAGTTTTGGTAATATTTTATATGTAAAAAAGATTAGAACATAACAAATATAAAACGAAAATAAAATATCATAAACCTTAACTAGAAATAAGGTTTTGATATTATATGAGGTTGAATTATAAAAATTTTAAAATTTTAATAGGACGTATGATTATATGGATTCTATTACATAAAATAATGGAAGAAATATCGCAACCCATACAAAATTAGTTGGATTAACATAGCAACATGATTTCCTATAGTAATCAGATAAAACCAAAAATCAATTAAATAGTAGGTTTGAGTTTTTTCATCTTAATTAAAATTAATTAATAGTTTATAAAGATTTTAATGCTCTAAAATTACTTGTTAAAATAACATTTTATTATTTTGATTGAAAATAAAAGTTGTTCAAATAAAGATATCAAAGTCTTTTATGCTTTAAAAAGGGATTAAACAGAAAAACTCTTGAGACATTTGGTATTCTCAAATTTACACAATTTAGAACATATAGATATTGTTGAAATTTCAGAAAATTTGATACAATGTACTGAGATTTTTAGTTTTGCCTAAAATTTCCTAAAATAAATAATAACTGAAAATATAAATAAAAAAATATCAACCATATAATATAAGAATTTACGTAAAAAACTATTATACCAAAAAAAAAAATCATAACTATAAAAAATGACTAGAGAAAAAATTTCCTAATGACAAGAATAAAATTTACTATAAAAAATTGTTAACTTTAATTACAATAAATTTCAATAAACCTTATTGCCTTTGTCATACTCCGATTCTAGGAATTGAGCCATATAACAATCAGTGCGAATTCAAAAAATATATCCTATTAATTAGAATACACTCTAAAAACATGCAAGATATTTTAAAAACTTATCTTCAATTCAAATTTAATATTTAACTAAATATTCTCAATATCAATATTTTATATCTAAAAACAATCTAATATCATTATTTGGTCGTCAATCGATAATTCAAATAATGAATTAGAATAAAAGTATTTTAAAATACCTCACTTATTATTTATCACTAAAAGAGGATACTGCAGCTTCTATTTAAGTATATTAAATATTAAGATACTAAAATAATGCCATGAAAATAAATAAAGGTATATAAAAGAATCAAAATAAGTTAAACTTACCCTCCATATTATCGAAATAGGTACGGGTATTGTTGTTGCATCAAACTTTCAAGTTCTCAAGTCATTTCTTCGATAATGATGCTATTTTATAAAACTTTCACTATAGAAATAATCTTGTTTCTCAAAATTCGTTTTTGTCAGTCAATAATTCTCATCGATTGGACGATATAATTGGGTTTTTCTCTCAACTTAATCGATGATATCTTAAGAATATGAGATGGATCCAGATCATATGTCTTAAGTGTGGACATATGAAATACATTATGAATACAGTTCAAATCTGATGATAACTCTAATCTATATACTATTGGATCAATTTTTTCACAATTTAAAAAGATTTAATACACAGGATGTAACTTTCTTCAATTTTTGAATCTAATTATTCTTTTTTATGGAGATACTTTTAAAAACACCTAATCACCTACTTTAAATTTTAATTCTCTTCTCCGATTATCCACAAATGATTTCTATTTATCTTGAGCTATTTTCAATGTTTCTTAGATAATCTTAATATTTTCTGTTATAATCTTAATCAATTCGATATTTTTAAATTTTCTCTCACCAACCTCATCCTAGTATTGCGAAGTTCAACATTTTTTGTAATATAATGCCTAATAGAGAACCATCCCAATACTAGCCTAATAATTATTATTATAAACAAACTCTATCAATGACAAGTGTACATTTCAGCTACCTTGAAACTATATAACTAGAGCTGTCAAATGGGTCGACGATCCACGGGCTGGCCCGTTTAACCCACTATTTAGGTGGGTTAAGATAAAAAAAATTGACTCGTTTAATTCGCAGGTCGATTTGACCCGATTTGTTTAACCTGTGGGTTAAACGGGCTAATTCATTTAACCTGCGAGTCAGCTCGTTTAATCCACCTAATTAAAAAAAATAAAATCTAATTTTTTTAATCTTTATATTTGGATGATGATCGATTATATTTGATTTTAATAATGATATTAGACGTATTATTTATTAAAATTGAATGGTGTTGGATTAGTATATTTTAAAATTTGAGATCATGCGTTTAGACTTATAATTGTTAATGAAATTTTTATTTGACTTATTAAAATTTTTATATGTTAAATTAAATATAATTAGTTTATGTTGTGTTTAGATTATAAATTTATTATTGCTATTAACATATTGTATTTATTAGTAACTAGTGTATTTTATATATATATATTTTTTAAATAAAATTTTTTTAAAGTCGATCCGCGGACCGGCTTGTTTAGGCTAGTTAGCTCACGGGTCGAGTTAGAACTAATAAAATATTGGCCTGCATAATAAATGGGTTGATTCAGCTTGGTCCGTTTAAGGCCGGTCCGCAATAGACCGAACCAAACTGAACCGATCGAGTCCGTTTGACAGCCCTACTAACCAAGGCAAGTCAATATCTGCTAAACAAGCTAAGACGGTAATGAGAAAGACTGATGGGAGCACTTAGAGTGCCAATGGGGGTGGTGTTGTATATATCCAAGACTTGTTACAGTGGTATTTGAGTAAGAACGGGAGTGCTATGAGGGAATCACCGATTCTCTTTAATTACTGGAAAAATTTCTTCTCAATAACAAAGCATAAAGTAATACGAGATTACTGAGGATTTATACGTCAAGTGTTTATAAAAAATAGGTAGGATAAAATTTTTGAATCGGACAATTTGATAAACGAGAAAAAGGTATTTTGTCATAGGTGTAAGAGATATAAAATACCTTGAGTAAGGAAGAAAGCCATGGAAGAAAAAAAGGGTATTTTATATTGTATTATTATGTTATGCAGAATATTAATATATTCATACAGTTTATATGAAAGTGAAGTAAACTTGTTTTATTCAATTTTTTTGAAATGATGTCAAATCTAGATTTGAGTTCAATTTGCCAATTTATCATAAATTTGTTTCATTCAATTTCTTCGTCATAGCATGAGAAGCAAAAATATGGCACATTGGCAAGTAGTAAATCTAAATGGCGAGAATAGAATTGCCCGAATTTATTCCAATGCTTTGGAAATTTCATAGAAATCAAAGTTCAGGATTTATTTTCATCTGAACTCTTAATTTAAAGATTTGTATGAAATTTTTCACATCAGTGGGGCTGTTTAAACTTTTTTTAAGTCATGAGATTCCTAAAGGATATGTGGAGATTTGTTAATCTATTTCGATTAGACACCAATATTATGGGATACCCATATTAAACTTTTCGGATTTTTATAAGTAGTGTTGCTATTTATCCGCTATTAACTAAAACTGAATTGTATTCAAACTTCAAATAAAAAAACAAATGGGTAATATGATATATCTAAATTCAATACAAATACTCTCCAACACTTCATTAGAAAAGGAAAGGGGAGGAAAAACCTAATCTAATTCCTCTTTTTTATTTTTAAATTTATATTGATAAATTACCATTTATTCAATAAGCAAACCAAATTACATGAACAAACCACTCAAAAATTAAAGGATATACAAGTTTACTTCAAAGCATTACAGGATCCTTCAATAGAGAAGCAACTTGGTCTTTAATCAAATAAGAATTGCTAAAACGCTCATGACCATCTTTATACATAAACTCGGTACTACGTATGGTATTAAGAGTTCTTTCAAGCAAAGGTAACGAGATAGCCGTCGGATTCGTAAGAAATTCCTCGTTCATATCTTTCCATTCATTTTCAACTTTTTGGTTCAACATTTTTACTGCTGCTTCTTTGGAAACATCAAACTGTTTCATGCAGCATTCCACAGCTGTGGGATTGTGAACTCTTGTTTTCTCCAACTATATCACGAATAAATGTATCCAATTGGTTAAAATAATAATAAAAACTTAGAGAAAAACTTAAACTAAGTCATCTATAAGTGCGTAGATATCGCTAATTATAAGCCTTAAATATAGTGCATACCTCATGACCTGCGATATCATTTAATAGTCTGCAAATAATTGATGATGTTTTTAAAGCTTTTGGATTTGTAAAAACCCATTTAAAAGCATCCTCAGTCGCAGAATCACCCATGCCCAGGAAGGAATATGTTATAGCCATTTCCGAACCAATACTTAGCAATGCAACAGACATATATTCCTCCATTGTTGGAACATATCCTTCGTTCAACCACTTGGCTTGTGCAAAGTACATCTCTATTTGTTCTTGCATCTTATGATCAAATAAAAAATTGATTTGAATCATCTAATAGATAAAACCGTAATAATGATCTATCAATTTACTGATGCTGTTCATATTATAGCTAGCAACACCATTTGATTAATCAACAGTTTCAAGTTTATTTACGATGTGTTATTGAATCATAAAATGTGTGTCACTATTCATTTGGTCATCTTTATGAACCACACAGATATCAGAAGCTAGTTAGTATGGTATGCAACTAGAAATTGGTTACCTTCTCTTTGGCATAATGTGCCCAACGTGATCTTCCTTCTTTGGCCAATTCTTCCACAATTTCGTTTTGAATATCTAAGAGGGTCTTATAAATTATTTTCATATATTCTGGAAGTATATCTATGGCTCCAATGTCCCATCTGGAAATTAAAAAAAAAAAAAAACAATTATGTTGTAGTTTTTTAGTAATTTATTTTGAATTAGGGTCGTGGCCGCTAACTATTTATTAAATTTTCAATTTTTTTGTCAGTTTTGAAATACATTAAAGAAATATAACAGTAAGTATAATGAAAAACTTTAAAGGAGTTGTAAATACTACAATTGAAGCTACATGTATATATTTGATTATACCTTTTAACTGCCTCTGTAAAAAGTTGGAGCTCTTCAAGGGTACCATAAGCATCAAATGTATCATCTATGATTGTGATAATGACAAATATTTTTGTTAAGGAAATTCTACCAAAGGTGTATTTTGGCTCAAAATATATTCCCATCACCCAAAAATATAACTCCACTAATCTGTCTCTTCCACATCGCTCGTTTATATTGAAATCTGAATTTCTACACCACCTGAATTTTAATTTCAAAAAAAAAATTGGAGCATGTTAATTTCAATTTTATTATAAGAATACAAAGAAACAAAATATTATGAGCTCTTTTGTAAGGTTTGATAAAATTATTTTTGGAACACCGTTTTGTTTGCAAAAGAAAATTACAAAAATATATTTCATGGTTCAAAGAGATGCCAAATATATGTAGTAAGTTATTTCGATAATCATTTTCTAGGTTCAAAAATAGTAAAAATATATGTATTAAGGATATAAACTCTTTATAAAAGTTATGGAAGACAAACTGATGTGGCACTCTTCTATAATTGTGGCATGGACGTATCATTTTTTTCTCATTACTTGCATTGATTTTAAATCTTTATTTAACTAATATTATTATATCATATTATTTCGTATATATTTGTTTTTTATATAGAGTTTGTAACTCTAGTATTATTTATATAGGTTGTGTATACAAATGAATATATTAGAAACTTACCTAGTCAACTCACTCAGCTCCTTCTGGTGTTCAGCTTGTACGATATTGAAATCCAACTTTGCAAACTTGAGCAAAGTTTGATTATGCAAATCATCTTTTGCATAAATATCAAAAAAATCCCTTGCCTCTATTCTTGGTAAGACTTTACGAAGAGGATGATAAAGAGTATGATTTATTTTTTGAGCAAGATTAGGGCAAACATCAGGTATCATTGATTTAAGATGAGCAGTAGTGAAGGCAATAGCTTCATCTAGAATTTCTTCTCCTCGGATACGCAAATATACTGCCTCGTACAAACCGAGCATCCCTTGAACATCGTTCTTCAATGACTCCTTGAAGAAATATTTACCTTCTTCGTTTTTGAACTTGTTAAACACATCTGATATCGCACTCAATTAAAATAAAAGGGGTCAAGCCTCGATTAGACATGTTTCCTAAATATTTGAAAATATTGGGGTGCTTTACAAAAATATATGCAAGCAACTAGACATATATATTTGCTTATATTTAGATGGAATATATATTTTTGGAATGAAAGTGCTACAGATGATATTGAAATTAGTGCAAGCTGTGAATTGTATAAGCGTGAGAGAGTTTGTTATATATATATATATATATATACATATATAATAATGATTAATTCCAAAAATTAAAAAAAAAAATTGTATTTACTAAATATTTTAACCGTTGTGATTTCAAAGTTAAGAAGAAGCGTAATAGCCCAAGCATATTCTTAGTTTAATTAATCATGGAAAAGCAAATAACTACATAAACTTAATTAATTATTAAGCGATGATCACATACCACAAGAAATCTTAATTCCTTGCTGCCTAAGTAGTCGAAAACGGAGAGAAACAGTATAGAGATCATCGTCACCATCATCAACATAATTGTCAGCAAGTTGATGAAATATTTTCACCAATGCATCTTCAATCTCCTTTTCAAAGTGATAAGAAACACCTAAGCGTTGAACTTCGTCAATCAATTGTAGTCTTCCTTTTTGGCCCGTTGTGGTTGTTATCATTTTCCTCACTTCTTCTTTTAGTTCTTTGTGATGTTCTTGAGTTGTAGTATCAATTGTCTACATTAACAAATTTTTATGATACATCAGTTTCATGGAAAGATCATGTACATGCCTTTTGTAAGAAAATGAGAGGTTAATTCTTACCAGATCAGAAACACATGTAAGAAAATAGTCTCCCCATAAACTAGGATGGTAATCTGCAAAATGGCGAATTTTTGAAGCTGAATCCAGAGTGGACATAACTTTAAAAATTATGAACGAGCCAAAGAGGTAGCTGGAAAATAGTCTGAAACACATTATGAAATTAATTTATTTTTTGAACAAGATACACATAGAATGTAATAAAGTAATATATATATATATATATATTGTATAAAATGTAAAATTAAAATTAAAGGAACTTATATTACCTTCTCCTTCAAATTTTTTCTGAGAGTGTATTGTCTGATTATCTGATTTTAGCTGCTATTACCTTGCGGTATTTATAGATTTCACAAGTTAGATTTTACAATGAAAAGCAGTACAAACCAATAATTCAAAGGGGCATTCAGCGGTACATTCACTTGTACCATATATCTTTGGACTTTTTTTTCTAATTTTTTGCACTATATTTTAATTATTTTATTATAATTTTTAAGTTATAAAAATTTATAGAAATACAATAAATAGTTAAAATTATAATAAAAAATTAAGAATTATAACAAATAAATTTAAAATTGACAATAAAAGAATTGGAATAATTTTATTTATAATTGAATGCACCGTAGTCTTGTGCTAATTGAATTCCTTAAAAGACTGTATGTGAACTATATCTTTTAACTACTGGACACATAAATACAAAATTTGATCACCATCTAACTGTGTAATTTATTTGGCCTTTTTCGTTCTCCCTTCAATGTTTATACAAAGAGTATCATCAACACATTTATTTTTACATTTAACAATCTTCCGTTTAAAACGTTTATTGATAATGACTCAAAGAAAGTCTGCTAATCAAAATGCAATTATCTATTGATGTAATCATCATCCCTTTAAAATATGATGGACTTCTGATTATGCAAAAACATACAAGGGTGCAGGGGAATTAATCTAGGCTGTACATAGGAGATCAAGAACTTGGGGCAGGGGTATCTTTGTAAAATAAAAAGATTGGATCTTGAGCTATTATAACAGATTTATAAATATGTATATAACAGTGGTTGTAAAACTCAAGTGTACGGAAGAAAATACAGAGGCTCTTCTTGAAATTCTTTCTTGATTTCTCTTACTTTCTTTCTTGCTTTTCTTTTCTTCTTCTTCTTCTTCTTCATTCTGGTGTAAGTTGGTGTGTAAAAGCTCAATAGGTTCTGTTTGATTTTCATTTCCAGATTTCTGTCAATTCATCAAGGAAAGTTTAAGTGTTCTGTATTTGCAATTGTTCTTTATTTCTTGATCATTGTTTATGTGATCCAATTGTCTTCACACAACTAAATACGTTGGAGCTCGAGCCATTATTTTATCCAATCAGTAGCATTTGATACGATGCCTAACTTTGAAAAGTAAATAGTAATATTGAAAAGTTAATAACAAATTATATGACCCAACAGCATAATCCTCTTTTGATTAGTTAGGGGACATAATTTGTATGTATCAAATCATATCATGTATAAATGTGAGTCCTTTATTTGTAACCTTTAATGAATTAATTACTGTGTAAAATGCGTCGTTGGAACACTTCGAATTGATATATTAAAAAAAAGTTTATATATATATATATATATTGTTGGGGTATTTTAGTGAAGCCCAGTCCACAGGTCTAGGCCCATCTCAGGGCCCTTATTCAGGTCCGTTGAATATGCACCTGCCTTTTAGATGGACCCCTGATACGACGCCTCCCCGAGCATCCAGTAACATCATCAGGGAGATGGCCAAGACACCTCGGGCATGTTGTCCAATCCCACCGCTCAAAGGACCTCCCATGAATTATCCTCAGCTAACTCACACTCGGACTCGGGGTCCACGACAACCAGCCTTTTGAGTCTCGGGAGGTCGGGTCGATACGTCCTTTCCAACAAAGCATAGACTCGCGAGCACTCGGGGTGTACGTGTATTCCCAATGCTACAATCTGTCGTCTTCGGAACTACCGCTCGCTGTGTGAGGGCCTCCCGAGAACCAAGAGATTTCATTCTCGGGAGAGCTGGAAGCTACACTCGGAGGTGCAGACACTTAGACACTCGGGAATGACATGGCAGATACAGTATCACGATTTTCCATATTCATTGACTTTTGCAACAAGTTTCTCTGGACGCACCAACCACACGGCGACACGTGTCCGAAAGTACAAACTCTTAGGCTTCTAATACACAACATCCAGAAATCGATGATAGTGAAGATTCTCTGACCTTTCACTCATCTCAAGGGATTTCCACAGACCTTAGGCGAAAATTTTACGGGAACTTCACATAAAGAGAAACAGAGGTTTTTTCTAAATAGACTTATGACATTCTATCATATGTTCTATCTTATATGCTAACATATAGGAGGACACATAACACACACTGAGAATATTCTTGTGGTCTTGCTCTGAAATTTTTGCATTTTTAGCTTGCATGTATACCTCTTTTACACACTAAGTAAAACCCTCACTAACTTAAGCATCGGAGGGTTTTCGTCGAAAAATTGGCTTTACCCCTGAGATGTTCTGCGTGTTTTGCAGCATAAAATTCAAGGACGAGAAAACAAAATCTGCTGGTACTGGGAGTCGTAAACGAAGTCAATTTCTTGTATCAACATATATATATATATATATATATATATACAATTATCATTTTACTACTAAATAATCAGCTCTCTTGTGTAATTAATAAAAATTAATTTAATGGTCTTATGCTAAAGAAAAATCAAAATATTAAAGACAAGAAATTAGAAAAAAATTAACGGTATAGCCATATAATATGATCATAAATTTCAATTATGAGTAAAATAGTGATGGAAATTATGTGTTACGTTTATGGGTATTAATATCAAATTTAAAAAAAATTAATTGAGAAAATAGTATTGGGATTGTAATTGTTTCACTTTCACAATTTAATTCAATCTTCCGGTCCACTTAATCCACCCAAGTGTATTAAAATTGATTGATTTTTGATTTTTCGATTGAGTCTAAACATTGGTCAGTGTTTTATCATATAGGGGATTGACTAAAATACACTCATTCATTTTATTTTAAATATTTTGTAAAGATTTTTCAACTTTTGTGTTAAAAGCTTCAATTTTTAAAAATTTGAAGTTTATATTAGTTTTAAATTTTACGTTAAAAGTAATTTATGTCACACTACATCAATATTAATGGTAGCTGAATCAATGATATAGCTTAAAAATCTTCATTCAAAACAAGTCGTTTTTATTACTTTGTCAATCTATAGATTTGTCAAACGGTTTAGTTCATAAATTTCAAACAATAAGAATTTGATAGGTGCATACTGATGTAGCTTAAAAATTTATGCTAGCTAGAAAGAAATGGTGCAATTTAAAACACTTAAAAAATGCAATTTTAATTTACAAGTGATGTTAAAAAACTCAATTTTTAATTAGATGATAAATTTTACGATTTTTTAAAAAAATTATATTAGATACACACATTTCTATATAAACTTAATCATATAACTTAATGTAGCAAAAGTATATTACTGCCACATATACTATATATTCATGGTGGTAATAGAAAATTTATGGACGTAAAAAACTATATAAAACTAATATAATTATATTATATCAACTTTTATATCAATTTGTAAAAGAAAATATTATATATCTACTATTATTTTTTTCAAAAATTTAATTTTTTTCATCTCGTTATTTAGCGATAAAAGTCATATTTCTAGGATGTAAGTTGAGATACTTTAAACATTATTCTTAATTTAAATTGTATATTCCAATTAAGCTGCTGAAACTTTAAAAATAAAACGAATATATTTATTACTAGGATGTCAATAATTGAATATTTGAAAATTTTTGCACTTGAGATTTTATCAAAAGCATTTAAGATCAATCGGGAGTGTTAAAATTGTAGTTGGATTGTATTTTTATCCTAAGATCAATAAAAAATAAAAAGAAAGGTTATTTTATTATTTTAATAATATTTATATAAATTTTCTTAGCGTTACTTGATAGGGCACGTCTTTTCAGATAAAAAAATGGGACAAAAAAAGAAGAAAAAAGACAGAATATATAGACAAGATTTTATAATATATGGAGGTGGACGTATGACCGATCAATAATGCATTTCAAGCAACAATGTTGTAATGTTAATTTTTATTTTTTGTCTAACAGTAGATTCCTTCAATTTTTCTCTCAACAGCAAAGAAAAAATCAAACTTCATTTCGCTTTCAACTACCATTTCTAGTCTCTCCTTTAAACATTTCTTCATTTTGATCACTATTGGTATTGGATTTACTATACAGTAAGTACTATTAATCTTTATATTATCCTTGCCTAATTTTCTCATAAATTAATTAAATGAAGGTTGGGTTAGGGTTCTTGGCATGCTTTACTCAAAGAGGAAGAAGTCTCTGATCATGACCGTTTCATAATTAAGATTAGGTAAATGATAAGGAAGAACTGATTATATATCAATAGTATACAAATGCAGAAAATTCTTTAGAATTACTATTTATAGATATATTAATTTATAATTTCATTGTACAACTGCTATGATTTGAGAACCACAATACGCATAAATATATATATATATATATATACACACACATACTTAGTCGTAGAGATCAAAAGCACACGGTAAATTTCTCTCACAATGTCTCAGTTTAATTACTTAAAGTTAAAGCAATTTCAAATTATTTACTTGCAACTTTTTCAAAGTCCATAGACATCTAGGTTTTTATTGTCTCTTCTTAGGTCATGCATGGCATTGCATGGCATCTTTACCAAATCCAATTACGTATAATTGAAAAACGTTATCCTAATGGACGCATTAATTTGACTAATTGATCGATGCCTTTTTACACCGACATAATTAATTTGAACTAGTACATTTCAAGTTAACGTGTTTTTTGGCAGCACTTTCGTAGTGATCCATCAATCAAAGTCTCAATTGCTTGCAATTTCTTTCATTCAATTTTAGACAAAAAATACCAATCCATGAATCAACGATTACTATTCTTGAAGATTAGGTGACCTGCCCATGCCATATGGCCCCGGTTTTGCCCTATATATACCCCTATATTCCAGCACACTCCATTCACAGTGGTTTTAATTTTGGTCTTATTAACAGATTAAGCAAAGCTAAGCCAAGCAAATGGCTTCTTCTTCTTCTTCTTTTATGCTTATTTTAGTATTGGGTTTTTTTGTTATTTTCACAGGGAAATCAAGTGCTCAACTCTCTATTAATGTCTATTCTAAGAGTTGTCCAAGTGTTTTCAGTGCCGTAAAATCTGTTGTACATTCAGCAGTGTCTAAAGAGCGCCGGATGGCTGCTTCTCTACTTCGTTTACACTTTCATGACTGTTTTGTAACGTAATTTTGCTTCTCTCTCTGTTTCCGTACTCTACATGAAGTAGTATTATTAACTCTTTCGCTGGTTGTATTATTAGCTTAGGTTCATTTTCGTAAACCGACAGAATTTAAGATGCAAACGAGCAGTCTTAGAGATTGCTAATATATAATATATTTTTTAAAAAATAATTATATTTTAGTGAAAAAATAAAACAGATATAATTAAAAATTAGAGTTTTTCAAACAATTTTTTATTTTTTTTAAGTTAAGTTATTTTTTTATACTTATTCGTATTTAACTGCAGGATGTGTATAGTGAATCTTAAAAAATATGTTGAAATTTATTTAAATTTTTTAAGAGAACAAATTATTTAAATGTCCGTATTTATTTTAAAATATTTTTATTTTTCTAATGTAACTTTAAAAAAAATGCCTTTTAAAGCAATTACAAAATTTGTATAGAATGATATTTTGAAACAACCAAATAATTAATTTTTTATTAAAAATTTTGTTATAAACCCCTATTCATAAAATATCTATATTAAAGAACTCTGCTTAAAATACTTTACTAATCAAAATAAGCATAAGAGCACTCTTATTGGAAATGCTTTTATATAAACGAGGAAAGATGAATGGTTTTTTTATACTTATTTTTATACTTGTTAATATTTATTAGATTTAATTTTTTTTTTATAGTTGAGATTAAATCTTATATATGTAGTTAATATATTATGAGATTTAATCTCAATTATTAAAAGTATTTAGATTTTATTATTATCAATAAATTTTAAAAAAAATGTGAAGGAAAAAGGCATATATATATATATATATACACACACACACACACAAGTTAAAAAAGTAA
>JAVXUL010105191.1:0-19123 GCA_035590515.1 Trichilia minutiflora | reverse complement strand
TTTAAAGTAATCGAGGATTTGGATCTCCTGTGATAAATTTTGGGATAAAAAAATCCCACGACATTGACTAGTGGACGGGATTTCCTCGTATAAAAAAAAAGAATATCGTAAGTTTAGGACTCGAGTTTTAATTTCTTCCCTTCATCTCATGTGGTGTAGCTCAGGCTTCCAACAATCTGTGTACGTGGCAGCTTACTAATGATCTGGACAATTCTGTCAAAACAATCACAAAATCGACCTCTATTGGATTGTTACTCTGTCAGAGATTCCAGTGGACCTACTGATCCAGGTTCTCAATTATCAAAATCCCACGTCATTTCGTCGTTAAAAAGTTAAGCCACAGTACTACATTCGCCCTCTATGTTGAAGAAAATAAAAATGTTTATAAAAAAATTAGCATGTTCATTTCATTTTCAAAGCAAGTTTTTATAATTACAATAAGGAAATAACTTAAATTATATTTACTTTATAATTAATTTCAATGCAATTAAATGTACCAATAGTCTCATTTCATAAATAAATTTTTTTAAGCGTTAAATTATTATTTAGTCATTAATTTATTTTATTTGTTTAACTTGTATCATTCTCTGTACTCTCGAGTAATCACGTAAAATGAGAAAATAAAATAAATTTTTTAAAAAACAAAAATTAGTCTTTTCTTTATAAGTTTACCCACATAAAATTTGACATTTGACATCAACTTATTAAATAACACACTATTAAAAAATAATGTTGAAAATCTTCTAAGCTAATATTTTCGTGATAGAAACCCTTACCCCACCATCAGATTACATGTCTTGAGTTTTATATGAAAATTATATTACAAATAATGTTGCATTCCTCAAATGGGTAATGAAATATTGTTGTAATTATTTTCTTTTTAAAAAAAAATTTATTCTTCTATCTATATTCGAAACGATGTCACATAGGAATAACAAACGATTAAACGAATATAAATATTACTATATTTGTAGTCATATTCGTTTTTTTTTTTTTCATCTGTATATCTGCATACGTTTTATAGTTATATTCACATTTAATTAATTTCGTAAAATATTCTTTATTTTGAAAATATTTATTTTTGAGTTTTTGGTCATAACTTTATTCATGAAGTTTATTATTAGCTATTTGCCTATTTCTACTAAGAAACTCATATTTATTTACCTGTTTATACGCAACACACCTTCTAATGCAACCTCCCCTCCATGAAAAGATGATAATATCTTAAAGTTTTAAAATTAAAATTTAAAAATAAAGATGAATGATATGTAGATAGTTGTTATTTTACAATAATCTTATCCAATAATTTACAAAATTATCCTTTTATAATCTAATAACGATAAAATACATCTTACTATAAAATGATCACCAATGAATGATAAAATAAATGATTAATATAAAAAATAAATACAAGAAATAAAAATGATATGAAATGAATGTCAAAACCATATGAATTAAAACGACATTATTTTGAAAAACAGATAAAACAAACATTCATTTGTCTATTTCAGTGGATATGTATCCATTTTTTTTTAAAAAAGATACATGTTTTATCCATTCTAACTATTTATATCTATATTCTCATTGTCGGTATCCCAAAAAAACCAATGAATATTCACAAATACAAATATCTATGGATTAAATTGTCATCTCTAATGTTATATTATTTGAAATAAAAATTTAGAATATTATTTATTGAGATATGCTTGGACAAATATTATCTAAGGCTCAAGAAAAGTTTAAAATAACTAGAACTCAAAATAAAATAAAAATATTTGATTGGTCATAAGGGTTTTTTATCCCTTAATATAAGAATTATTATTAACTATCCAATCATCTATCACCTTTATAAATCTTATCAATTAGCAACAAATCTATAAAAATTTATAAGTGATAACTTTTTAATATCTGTTTTAAGTTTAAGTCATTAAATTTTTTATTATTAAAATATTTAAAAGATTAAATTATGAATTTTATTTAAATTATTCTTTCAAATACACGACTACTTAATATTTATATTTGATTAAATAGACTAAATTTTTTTTACGTATAAAAACAAAAAAAAAACTAGAACCAGAAAAGACGAAATAAAAGAACCATTCCCGTTTTAAAAAGTCAAAAGCAAATAATATATGGAGAAGACAATCCGAATAAAAAATCTGCAATGTTTTCTTACAATGAAGAGTTAATTAATATTATCATCACCATTTGAGCAACCATTCTTCGAAAATCTAAAATTGATTTTTCAGATTCCCTTTAAATTTTCATTGAACAATTGGTCAAATGGACAAAGTAATAGTACTATTGCATAAATTAATTAAGAAAATTTGAATGACGATTTTATTGAATTATTACAAAAAATAATAATATTAAATATTAAAATAATATGAATTAAACTATATCTGTCATTAAAATATTATTTAACTAATATTGAAGGCTTGATCCGTTTATGAGGCTCGAGTTAAATGGGGTTAAAATTACCTGCTTAAAATTTTCAACTTTGCAGTGCATGAAATCAACGCATGGCCAAATATTGTCAAAATAAAACTTGCGTAGACAGAACAATAATGCGATCCGGTACCGTGTGCCATTCAGGCCATTAGTGTCTTATGGACTATATCACCTACACCTATAGTTGGAGTCTAGGAGAGCTTTGCTTTTTTGTAATTTGTTAGAAATTTTTTAAATTCCTGAGAATGGCAAATGTTTCTCAGAGATTTAAAGCAACCCAAAGATCAATTTAGTCATCCAATGAATCAAACATATGCTCACCTGAATCATATTCCTCATCCTGGAAGTTGGGTTCCTGGAGGTATTCATCTTCAAAAAGGAAAGACGCCGCCTCTTGGCTTCTCTGGGGCTTCCTATCATTCATCTCGATAACTGAAATAATCTTTTCCTCTATACAATGTTCAACAATTTCACCTCTAATATTTTGAGACGGCAACCCAAGAAGAGACAGGCATTCTCGTCGAAATTCTGAGTCATTAGATGACATGATGAGGCCGGCAATTGTTCTTCCAAGGTCAGGGGCATAGCTGCATATCTGAAGGAATAAACTTGGCAGATTAGCCAAAAGGTGCTTAATCAATTATCAAACAAACATCATTTATACATACCAACAAGTCTTTAGCATAATCTGAAATGACCTATTTGACATTGGATACCCAATTTGCATTGGTCGATATCTGCATTGCGAACTCTCTACACATAAACACGGATTCTCTTTAACATTGTGTCTGTAACTTTTAATATAATCTTATTAATTGGGAGGAACAAATCAGTGTCCGTAGATGCATCATCACTTGGAATGTTTTACAGGCTTCAGATTGGGCAATGTTACGCAATTGGCATGGTCCCACACACAAGAACTTGTTATAAACTAACAACTTCAATACTATTAGAATGATTGTGAAAGCCACTATTATATCTAACAGAAGATTCAACAAATTTTCTGGACATATAAAAGCAAACATTAAGCACAATTCATGTTCCAGAAACTAAATTGCATTTATAACAACTGCAACTGTGAAAATTTTTTAAGTACTTGATATTTCTGTAATTTTTTTTTTAAGGACCAAATGTTCAAAATTTTAAAGTATGTTCCATTCGAAAGAGAGATACCTTGAGGGCATGCAAGCTTAGAAGCATTCCTGCATATTTCTCTTTCAAATCATCCAAAGCAAGTTTAACTGCCTTTTTTATTAGATTCCGATCAAGTCGCGTCTTTTTCCTAAGTGGTGACCATTTGATCTTGCAACAAGTAAAGGAATATAGATAGCTCATAACTTTTGTATCAATGAGTATTGAAATGAGGGTCAAGGTTAAGTCACGCAAATAAAAAGAAGCACATAACGAAAAAGGTGGATATTGCTCGTGGTAACTGTGGAGGACCATATCAATATGGACATGCGGGGGTAAGTTTTCCCATTCCAGCAGTGTGTAGCCCCCTTGATCCACAACCTTCCCCAAAACCAACCCATAATTTTTCCAGTCAATGGTAGTCAACACAGTAAGAGATGACTTGTGTATAGAACAAGGTGAGAAATCTTTAAAATACAAAACCTGGAAAAAAGATAAGGTGAGGTCATCCAGATAAGTCAAGGATAAAATAAGCCTGTATGCAACAGACAAGTACAAGGCTATAAGCTTTAACAAAAGAAAAGTTTTTCCTATCAAATTTTGTATTTTCTGATTAAGCTAGACCTTAGGTAAGCACTGAGTTCCAAACAATAGTAATTAATTGGACCACGTAGATCAATACTATTATTCATGGATATGATTGGCATGCATAGAAGTCTGTTTGTTTGATAACTTGCATCCTCTTAATTTCTTTGATTACATTATTAATAGCAGTGCTGATCACAAAAGCAAGTTTCGTCATGAACTCACATAAACCAAGAAATAACCAAGAGCAGAACCTCCCCTAGATGAATAACAAGTGAGGTCCCAAAGAATGCAAGTTAGAATAGATTATAATAAGCAGCTGTCAGCAATCAGCATGTAATAGTACCTGCCAATTATGGCACCAATGTTACTTGTAACCAACATAAATAACCCCATACAGACTCAAAATATTTATGAAATTGATTCTGTAACTTGAAAAGGGTTAATAAGTGAAGTAGAAAGTTGACGTGAACCTCAGTTTTAGCACTGGATGACGACAAGCAAGGACTGGTCTCTGATACTTCACTGATTATTATTGCCACTTCCATCAGCAGTCCAGCACTCCTATGACTTTCTATGCTGCATACTATTCCACTTCCAACCTTCAGATGTTCGCTAATAGAGACAGCGGAAAGAAGTTTAGTCTTTTCCAAAGATTTTTAAGGATATTAATATGTGCTATTGAAAGTTATAGATATATGATTCAGCATAAACTACGTGCCAAAATGATCATATTTAATTACAGAATCAAAGCTAACTTAAAAAGATTAGTAAGCCCATTTTATGCAACAAACAAGGGTAAAAACAGTAGACATGTTTGGTTCCTATTGTTCAAATCATAGTTGCTGCAAGAACTTATCTTTAATTCATAGACCCCAGGGGGTCATAAAAGAATGTTGTTCATGTCAGATTGCACACATATACAGAGTAAAATCTTTTCCAGGTACAGTGATGAAGAAGAATAAACTCAATATAAGTTTTAAGCCCTCAAATGAAGGCGTTTTAATCCTTAGGTATAGTTAATAGATTTGTATTTAATAACATTTTGTATCCAAAATGATGTAAGTTCACTAAAAGGACAAAAAGGGAAAATGCCATAACACCATAAATGCACCTAGATTTTAGGAATAGCTGATCTCAAGTACTTCGGTTGACTTGAGGAATCATCATGAAAAGCACATAAGCATTGAATGGACACATATATTTTCTGTTGATGAAAATCTTTCATTATCGGAAAAGCACCCAAAATCATCTTACTAACTTGTGAATTGATGCGGTTGATTCTTAATATAAACAAGAAGATAACACGACTTAAGTGAAAACATACCAACTTGGGAAGCAAAAGTCACACTTCCTATGTAAACTATTTCCATGCTTGAGAACATACTCTTGAAGGCCTGACTTCAACCTTTCAATATTTGAGGCTAAACAAGGTAATGGATTGTGCTCGTTTGGTAGAAAAACATTTTCACATCGCAAGCCAGGAACGGCCCCTTCATCGACTACCAGTTCAATGGCAACATTCTGGAAAAAGAAAGCACAGCTGATTAATTAGGCATTGCAATATCATGGCATAATGGTTGCATAAACTTTTTCACCTTCCTAATATTTATTACAACTTCTACTTGGCAGATATCTGAAATGTGACATTGCTACGAAGTGAAACCGCAAATTAATTAAGCCATAAAAGAATAAATCCTATGCAAAAACCAATGACAGAAAGATTATTAACTTTAAAAAAAAAAAATAGCTTCCACAACCATTTTATAATTTTATTTTCCTTTTCTTTCATTCTGAGATCCAAGCGGTCAGTAAACCTCCAATTTTTCCAAAATTAGTTCTTTTTCCTTCAGTTTCTGAAGCAAAAGGCATCAACATCATTTGAGTCATAAGTTGAACTTACAGGGATCTTCAGGACAAGCATCTGCAGAACCAATAAAGAAGCAAGTTTAGGGAGGATGGATGGGGACATATGGAATGTCAGACTGGATATTTGAATGATGAATAAATGACTGCATAATCAATCAGAGGATGCATTGGTGTAATAAAAATTTCTTTCACTGCATCGTATTGCAGAAAATTATCAAGAGTTACTGCTATGACAACAATTTGCTTGCATTGAATCACCCAATACACTACAAAGAAGAGTTAACTAGCCTTTTGAAAGAAGTGATTGATCTCTGCCAGCAAAACATCAATGCTTTCGGGAATGGATAGATGTACCTCAGTCCCGCTGCAGAAAGATAAAATAAGCAACCTGAGATGGGATAACCTGACCATCAGCAATGTGGGAAACTGTCATACCTGAATTTTGCACCGTTCTTGGGATTAGAAGGCATACTAGTCAACCTTCTAACAGATTTGCTTTCCCTTAGATTTAAATGATAATGATATATCTCATCATCACAAATATCTGCAACCTCCAGAAAAAGGTGTTAGCAACACAGAAAAGAAATTCTAACTAAGAACACCAAAGGAATCTCAGAGTGAAACTAATGTTTCCTTATTTTCTGTACAACCGCAATACACAAATAACATGAAACACTGCAAAGCTTTGTGATATTTTGAGTTAAAGCCTGCATGCTTCTGCACGCGCACGTTGTAAGCAAGCTCACAAGTGTCGCAAAGAAGGCCCAAAAAATCTATAAAAGAAAGCAGAGTTACCACGTAATGATAGAACTTACTAGTTGTTCGGATTATAAGCACTCCATCTGTAATACAATTCTAAACATCAGATAACGATTTGAAATAGTTTCTACTGCAAAACATTTCAGTGAATAGCTATCAATTTGAATCATCATTTCCCTGACAAGGAGCACCTTATCAAAATCTTACCCCACTTCTCAGCATCAAAAACCTCCCTAGAGAATTTTAGGTCCTCAAACTCCTCCAAGCAGCTACCAATACCTGTATCCGATACTGCTCCAAGAAAGAATTGAAAAGAGTCAATGTATAACTAATATTTATGTCTTATTATTTTAGATTTTAAGTTACAATGCTATCATTCTGATCTAAACAGCCTAATTGTGGTTGCTTGCACGGAGTTAGCAGAACATAGAGATGAACTAGATGGTTTTTATTTCTTAATTAACTCAAAACGTCACGATTCTCAATTTATTTTCTCAGATATGGCATTCTAATACATCGATTACCAGAAATTGAAGCCAACCACGAGCGAATATCAATTATATATGGAAGGAGGAAGAGAGTAAATACTTGAAATTCGAATGGTGGAGGGATCAGCAACCGAAGAGGATTTAAGAGCAACTGATAGTCGGCAAATATCTTCAGCTACACGGCATCTTTGAAATGCAGCAGAAATTAGCTGCAGATTTGAATTTCAAAAATGAGTAATTGAATAATATCAGCGGATTATTTGTAATTAGCGGTTGCGAGAGGAATTTAAAGTTATGATGAAGATTACACAACTCACATGTATACAGAGCTTTTGAACAGAAGAAACCTCCATTTTCTTTTTGAAGATTTAGAAGAGAACAGAATACAATTTAAACACTCCCGCGCCTGCGGAGGATTTTATAGTCGCCCGTTTTGATTTAATACTGGACAAAGTGTATTTAAAAAAAAAAAAAATGAACAAACAGCGTTTAAATCTGTCTTTATAACAAAAGTAACACTTTTCATAGTTTCTTATAATTCTAGCTAACACATAGCGTGATCTGACCCAAATATCTCTAATTTGTAATTTCCATAAATCGTCTTCAGCGACTCGTTAGGGTAGCTTACAAACTAATTTTTATTTTTTTTAAAAAAATATTTTCAAATTAAGATAATTTTTTTAAAAACTGTTTGATATAAAATTAAAATAAGTTTTTTTATTAAAATTATTATAAAAAATATTTGATTTAGTTAAATTAAAATATTTAAAAAAAGAGTTAAAAAAATATTTTTAAAATAAAATAAATATTATTAATGTATTTAACGAGAAAAGAAGGATTTTTTTTTTTATTTTAAAAAAAATTTATACTTTAAATATAAAAAATATTTTATAAAAAATATTTTTATCTATTTTATATGATTTTTAATAAAAAATTAAAAAAATATTAAAAAAATTATACCAAACAAAAACGAAAGATTTGGCTTATATTTGTGAATCCACTCATGAAAGTGACGTGCAATTGTAACAACAGGGAGAAGAAGTAAATTTAGAAATTTTTTCGAGTAAAATTTATTAAAAGAAATTGTAAAATCAATACGCACTTTACACGTAATCTGTATGTAAATGATTTCCTAATTTTTACCAACATTAGTTTTCTTAGCTACAAGTTTATTTTATTTTTGTGTGTGTGTCGTTGTTTCATGTAATCTTTGCATTTTATACTGGCATTAAAATAAAAATCAGGCTCCTAAACTCTTTTGTGGAATTCTACTTTATTTCGAACATTGATATATAATATTGATGATTTCAATTTCATCACACTATTTACTCTTATAATATTTTAATGATTATAAAAATAACATTTATTATATAATTTAATAAATATTATCTTTAAAATTTAAAATTTTAATTATAATATATTTTATATTTAAATCGATTTAAATTTTCTCTGAAAATAAATTTTGAAAGCTTGTTTTATAAGTTTGAGTTCGACAAAACTTTGGCCATCCTGTTCCTACTCCTAAAACCTAAACTATTATACCTTGGATAGAATTGTAAAAATATCTTTCTTATTGAAAACGTTATTTATCGTCAAAATCATAAATGGTTATAGAAATTCGAAGGTAACATATTTGCTTTTAAGAGCAAATGAAAATTTTGAAGGCTAAATAATCTGGCTTGGGCTGGACGAACAAAGACGAGCTAGGCCTGTGCGATCTTTTCCGCTAAGGCCCATGTAAAAATTCAACAGTCTTTTTCCTATGATTGAGAAAAGGTAAAATATAAAATAAATAAAATGCTTAAATTGGGTTACGGCAACTGAATTAGTAGTCAAACTTGATTTGCTAACGTGACAAAGAGTCAGTCCACTAACTGGGGCTAATCAATAGTTATGAATTTGATTATTTGACTTATTAAATACTAAAACTAACATTCATTGCTTCAAATTAATGAGATAGGTTCATAGACATACGCAAATCTTTTTTAATAATGTTAAAAATTGAATATTAAAAAAAGCATATTTAGAATTAATGTTTGTATGTACACTAACTTCAAATTATGTTAAGTTTTAGTTGAGGTTGTAGTATTTTTATTGTATTTAAAAATAATAAATAACATTATTTTTAATTCATAAATATATTTATTAACTTTCTAAATATAGTACTTTCTTTCCCCCAAATTAAGACTTTTTAACCCATAATTTTTTTTTTGAAAATCTGAAAACTCTAGACCATCAGCTAATGTTGTAGGAAATGATATCAGGGGGACTCAGACCCTCGACTCTTTTTGAACAGTTTCATTAGGATGGGACCCAGATCCTTAACCAATAGATACTCAGCTCGTTCCAACTAGAGACTGTACCAAACGGTCGAATAAAATCAGAACCTAACCCTTTATCGTTTTAACAGAAAAAATTTTAGGATAAGAATCGAGCCTAAGATCTTGATGTCCTAAGTCCAAAAAAACCCTCCACTAGACCACCCCTATTTTTTTTTTTTAAGCCCATAATATTTCATAAAAAAATGTGATGCAAATTATCAAATGAAGATAAATTTATTAGTTAAATACTTAACCTTAAATAGAAATAATAATTAGAAACAAAACTCTTTTTTTTTTTTCCGATTATAGTGTAAGCAAAATTTGAACCGATCAATATCCATAAACCAAATTGCTGTCTAATGTCTATAAAGAGTGAAAAAAAAATTGCCGTCTACAAAATGTCATGTAATTAATAACAATAATATTTAATTTGATTACTAAAATATAAAATGTTATTTAAATATAAACATGTTTACTACTGTAATAGCAAATCATCCGAACATATTTAAACAGAGATCATAACTAGGCATTTAATCTTTGCAAATGATAAATGCTAGGATTCATGACAACTGCTAATACATCACCAGAATATCTCAGTAAACAACTATCAAACAACATACAACATTAATCCTACAAGTCAAAAATTTTATTTTAAACGATATTTTACTCCAAACTTTATACAATTGATGTTCTACCATATTAAGTGGGGGTAGTTAATCAACCGTGTAAAATTTAGGTAGATTAAGAGATCACGTGACGAGATAGAGAACAAATGTGAGAGTAAAACGACATCGTGGCACAGTTATCTACGAACGTTAGCGGTTTATGAAAGTCAGAACGTCAAAAAGGGATTGTTTGGCGAATGAGAAATTAGAAATATGAAGCACATGATGATGTGAAATATTCCTGGGGGTTAACGTAAGTAAGTGTAAGAGCAAACAACATGAGAGTGGGGCGACCATCACGTTTCCTATTGCAAAGAAAGTGTTTGGGTTTGAAGATAAGCACATCCTAATTCATCGTGTAGCGAAGGGTTAGGTGAAGAGCTGTCTGCTCTTATTTATCAGCTATTTACATGATTTAACGAAGCAATACTAGTTTAATTCTCGAAACTTTTGAGTCTACGAGACGAAAATGGATGTGGAAAAGGCTGAAATTCAAGGAAAACTGGAGGCTGACCAATCCGAGAGTCAAATATCTCATTTGGCCTTGGATATTGGAGGTGATCATTCAAATTTTTACAATTCTTTTCTCCGGAATCTGTATTTGATTTCACCAATTTGTTTTTGTTTGTTTATAGATTAGGTTCAAATTTTTAATTTTCGGTTAATGATATTTTTGAAGTTCGTGAAATGTTGTATTTGACAGGTTCTTTAATAAAGTTGGTGTATTTCGCGAGAAATAATGGTGGTTCCATTGATGATAACGGTAAAAGCAAGCGGCCTGTTCTTGGAGGGAGGCTTCATTTTGCGAAATTCGAAACCAGCAAAATAAATGATTGCATAGAGTTTATTCATTCCAAGAGACTTCACCTTGGCGGTATGCTTATATGTGTTGTTGTTTTTCCTCATCCTTAACTTGAAATAATAGGAGTCATTCGAGAAAAACGAAAAAAACCTTGAAATGGTAGGTTTATGTAAATTACCTATCTCGAGTTATGAAAACTAAGCATTGTCTAAGCTTTGCTTGATTGATTAATGTGCTGTTATGGACATTTTAGGTTGTTTAACATAGACTATCTTCACATCACTGGTAGTGCAGCTTTCAGAAACAAATATGTTACCTACCTTTAACTATAACATTAATATTGGTAGATTTTGAAATTGAAAGTTTTAAAACTTTACTTTTTGGCGCAATTATCGATCAATGTTGATCATTTTCTAAAGTGTAAGGAATACATCCCATTTCATTGTGTTAATTTTTCCATTTGTAAAAGTAATAAAGAGAAGCTGAAGAATGTTCTACATAAGTTCATTAGATCTAACTAAGGTAGTCTTACTACTGGAGGCTACTTTTTCTTGAATTTTTGAGGGCATATTTTGTTGCCATTTGCTTATAGATGAAGATGAATTCAGGTTTCGGGCATCATGAGGCTTCTGCCAGTGACAAGACCCTTATCAAGGTAAAAGTAATCTCTGAGCACTGCTAAACCATGATCTCAAAGAAGTTCATATTTTAGATAGAACTAATTATTTTGGTCTTGAGAATGTGATTGACTGCATGTTACAGTACTGGGTCTATGTGAACTATACTCTTCTTCATTATTGTTCTTCCTCAAGTCCAAATATGTTCTACTTGCTCATCATGAGACACTTCAAATTTTTACACTAGTGCTTGAGCAATCAGTTCATATATAATTCTACAAAGAAGAAAAATTGACATGAACATTGAAATTTTGCTTATATCGTAATAATTTGGGTCTGTGTTCACTGTATCAAAATATGCAGATATATTAACTAGTTAACATATGTGAATAGGCCACTGGTGGAGGGGCTTACAAATTTGCCGATCTCATCAAAGAAAAGCTTGGTGTCAGTCTTGAGAAGCAAGAAGAAATGAGCTGTCTTGTGGCTGGGGCAAATTTTCTGCTTAAGGTGTGATGCTGACATTTTATGCATGTATTGATATGAAAAAGTTGAAACCTCCTCATTCAGTACCATAATATGTAGTTCTCTAATAAATTGTACTCTAGAGTTTCTTTCTATACTCTTTTTTTTTCGTTAATTGATTTTTTATGCCATTTAGGGCATTAATTCATTTATTTTTGCTTTACAATGTTTTCTTGCATTTTCTTTGCTCTTTTAGCAGGCAGTTGACCAAGAAGCATTTACTTACATGGATGGTCAGAAGGAATTTTTGCAGATTGACCACAATGATTTATACCCTTATCTTCTTGTTAATATTGGTTCTGGTGTTAGCATGATTAAGGTATTCTCTAATCATAACTTTAGGAATAATTTTAGGTCGAATGCATAAGGCTCTTTTAATCTTTTATTGATTGTCAGTCTGTGTTTTGTATAGGTGGATGGTGATGGGAAATTTGAACGAATTAGTGGAACAAGTGTTGGTGGTGGTACGTTTTGGGGTTTAGGCAGACTTTTAACAAAATGCAAGAGGTAATTCCTTTTCTTTTCTTTTTTTTCTCTTTTTTGAATAATTATCGACTTTCCTTATAGTTTTCACTTTTGGGAAATAAATGCATTTTCTGTCTCAGTTTTGATGAGTTGTTGGAGTTAAGTCATCGTGGAAACAATAGAGTTATAGACATGCTTGTTGGGGACATTTATGGTGGATTAGATTATTCAAAGGTATAAATAAGTCGATTATTGTTTGCTTCTATATCTTTGTAAATATCTTTGAAGTGTTTGGGCACTATGGGTCCTAATTTTAAATCACGATGAGTGCTATGTTATGTTTCCATCTTATAACGATTTTCTGCATTGTAATTTCCATTTTTCTTTTTCTTTTTTTTAATTTTTGGTTTTAATGATGAAAGATTGGTCTTTCATCAACAACCATTGCTTCCAGCTTTGGCAGGGCAATCTCTGATAATAAAGAGCTTGAAGATTACGAGCCTGAAGATGTAGCCCGGTCCCTTTTACGAATGATCTCAAATAATATTGGGCAGGTTAGTTTCATTGAAATGGCTTTCTTTCATACAATATGTTAACAATGTAAGTTTTGAAGCTGGTGATGCATTTGCGGAGGGTGCTTAGTGGAGAAACAAAGATTGACGTCTTATATTGTATTAATCGAATGACTCTTTAGCCTGCTCCAAACCACAACTGTCATTATTATTGGTAGTTTAGTTCTGTTTCATTGTTGTCACAAGCTTGGAACAGATGAAACCTACCTTAGAGAAGTTATTTTCCGGGTTACTCCATTAATGTAAACTTGGTTAGCAAAGTGCTATTAAATAATTTTCTTTTATAGGAATAGAAATCATGTGCATTTATCTCAACTCAATTCCTACCAAAAATGAGCAGATGATCTAGCATCAAAGAACACTAATACAGGTACTAAATCTCTGTTGTCATTAATGGTAAGTCTTTTTTTGAAATATTTTCTCACATTACATCTAATACTATATTGTGGGGCTTCATTCTTCTGCTTCTGTCCTTCTGGTAGTCCCTTGTGTTTTGGGACCGCCTTTTATTTTTTTTTTAAAGGTTTAAAACCTTTATTTTCAGATTGAATATATTTGCTCTAGAACATATGTCACAACTAGTAAAACAAGACTCATATTGTGCTTACCAGTAGTGGCTCTAGGTAACCCTGACAACTCTTTTACCCCTTTTGTGAGTTCTCTACTATTCATGAACTTTTGTTTGACCCAATTAATTTATATGCTGTGTTAATTAACCAGGTGAGTTAAGAGAGAATTAACTTTTAAGGATTTGATAAGGGTTGCATTAGCTTTTTTTTTTTAATGTCACAGCAATACAAAGAATATGTGCTTTTCCAGTTTTTATTTTCCGTCCAAGATTTAACAGTTTTCTTATTATTGCCTTCTTCTGTTTTGTCTTAATAATAACATTTGTTTTGACCTCATTTTGCTTATTTATTTACAGATTTCTTACTTAAATGCTCTTCAATTTGGGCTCAAGCGAATATTTTTTGGTGGATTTTTTATTCGTGGGCATGCATACACCATGGACACAATTTCTGTTGCAGTTAATTTCTGGTAATTATTAAGAGTTTTTCTTCATTGCGTGCCTGTAAACTGGGTATTTGTTTTTTCTCTCCTGCATGCTCTTTACTGAGAGTATTATAAAATAATTCTAGCTTATGTTTCAACTCAAGGTAATGACTAAATTCCATTTTGTTTCTGATAAATATTTCAAGGTACAACTTATCCTTAGGAATTGAGCAGTCTCCAGGAAGAAAGGGTTATTAATGTTGAAAAGTTGTTTCTGATTAAGTATTTCTAGGATTATATCTGAAAACTGTTTTGAAGAAACCAACACATTTTCTTAAGATTCTGTGTATTATTTTCAACAAAGAACTTCATCCGAATAACAGATCCTAGATTATCACCAAACGTTGCAACTAAAAAGCTATCATTTCTTGAAAATGTGACGGTGACTTTTTGCATGTAACACGAAAAAAAAAATCATTTGTCTTGTTGACATAAATGAAATGAGTTCATTTTGTGCTAATGAAGTTTATTCATTTAACTCTTCCAATGTCTTCCACGTAGCCATCGGTGCAATTATGGAAATTTGTGACACTCTCTGCCAGCTTAGCTTTTGATTTTCAGTATCAATTTTCTCCCATGGCTCTCACTTATTCTAGTTTCTTGTTTCTCCCCCACAATTCTCCTATTTTTCAGGTCCAAAGGAGAGGCCAAGGCAATGTTTTTGCGTCATGAAGGATTTCTGGGGGCAATGGGTGCATTCATGAGCTATGAGAAGCACGCTCATGGTGACTCAATAAATGATCAATTTGTGCAACAATTTCCTGTCAGTGCGGCCTATCCAGGAAATAAGATTTGTTGCTCACTAAATGGGGATTTGAATGACAATGAAAGTATAGATTGTGCTGTCTTTACAGCTTAGCAGCTGTGGCAGAAATCCCATTATACTTGCATATGGCCAAACCTAGCTATCCCATCTCAGTTGTGAGCTTGCTTGCCATCCAAGTTAGAGTCATAAGCTTGCCTGGCTGCATGTGTAACATAGATGAAACATTCTAGACCAATAGTTGAAATGGAGAAGAAAGCGTAGAAAACAATAAAGAAATAATGGTGGCCAATGATTGTTGTGTGCAACATGAGTGTAGATTTTTTTGAGGTATTTGTAATACAATATTTCGTAACTTAATTATAAAAATTAAAATGAGCTCGTTCACTAGGATTAATGAACTTGTTATTGGCGGCTGATGACTCGAAGGTCCGACTGAGGGCAATAGAAAACGACGTGCAACAATGAGGACGACCCATTTCTACTTTTACCTTTGGGTGAATTTTTAGTTTATTATAAAATACCACAGCAAGCCAACGAAAGATAGTAAGAAATTTTGGCTCAAGGCTGCTAAAAATGCATGCAATCAATGAATCAACAAATTTAATTATTAGAAAAATATAGTACTATTATTGACGATTTCGGTTTATCAAATACGAGTTCAAAGAAATATAGATGAGAAGGTCAAGAATTGTTACATAACTTGTTAGAAGGTTTACCGTTCCAATACCCTTTTATCATGATGCTTTGCATTTCTCCTACGAAAGGCCCATCTTTCTTTAATATCAGAAATTTGATCAATTTGACTAACCACATCTTTCGCATCCTGACATATTTCAAGCTTTCCATTCGACGTTCCAGAGTCAAAACCTCCCCGTATTCTTGCAGCTTCAGCAAGCAGGTCATATATCAGCATCTCAGTAGTCCTGGTAGTAATTCCTCTAAGATACCAGGAAATGGGAGGGGGAGGAACAATTGCAGGCTGAATCAGCTGATCCAAGCTCAAACTTGATGCAATCCTGCCTTTGCCTCTTGTGCATGAATGGTAATCCGCCCATGTCTTGGGCTTAGAAGGAAAGCAGAGTTTTTCATCAACATATAAAGGTTCTATTCTCCAACAACCTTCAAATCTTTTCATGAACCCCGTTTTCAGTTGCTTGAACTTCATCTGCCAAACAATCATCATATAGTAAGAGAAACTGAGAAAGCAAAAACTAATTGACAAAGTATGCATTTAAAGGAAATCCATCAAGTCCTTAGATGGAACATGGAATGAGTAGTATACACAGAAAAATAAAGAAAAAACAAAGTCCTCACAGAGTAATCTTGTCTGTTCTGATCCACTAAGAGGTGAACTGAGAATGTCCCCGACCACCAAAGGAATTTCCATATTGCTGCTTGCTCTACTTCAACCACCTGTCTTAGCCCTTCATCAATCAAAACTCTTCTAGATATAACCTCCTGAAAAAGGCAACAATCTTGTTGTCAAGTTAGAACCTTACCAACATGCTATAAAATCAACACTAAGCAGATAATCTCAACAGTTTCTTAATCATAAAATATAGAAATTCTCACATATTGAAAATGATTTCTATATGGTGATGCTGATCAAGCCCAAAAGAATTAATGGATGAGAAGATACTGCATACCTTGATATTCTTGAAAACCCTCTTGTTATCTGGGTCAGAAATAATATTATATATGGCATCTGGGGGCAACCCAACATCAACCTTTAAACTGATGTTACAAAGGGAACCTTTTGGTACACTGACCTGTCAACAGTAGCATTAGAAGCAATATATGTTGCAACTTCCAAGGTCCTTGGGAAAAATATCCTGGAAAGCCATGAACTAAAATGATCCTAGCAATAAATATAAATACTGGAGACACTTAGGGCCACTGATATGCTCATCTCAGGTGGTGGAAGAGTTTCAATGACTTGTGGAAGTATACGACACGCAAAAATATGGGTTAAATATATATCAGACTCATTCTCCACAAGAACTTGCCAGAGAGAAGGAATGAAATGATACTGACGTATACTAGAAGAGAAAATATTGCGACTACATTAGCAACATGTCAGAGACAATGTCTTTTCCGTGGTATTTAAAAGGTAGAGACAGTTCATCCTACTTAACTCTTTCTCACCTTAATTTCAGGAGGTTGATCAGACCATGAAGGATTTTCTCTCCAACCTTGCAATTGTCTTACCAGATCGACGTCCAAGGCTGTAGATGATCCCTTCCCCTCTCTCAGAACAGAACTCATCGAGTTTATGCTCTCCTTATGTTTAGCTAACTTCTTGAGCTGTGCCTGCAACAGAACAGTTTTTATTTCTGTTGTTTAGCACTTCAAAAGAAAATCAACATCCCCCACAGCATTCTATATTATTGACCTTAAGACCATTCTGAAGCTTGTGAGGCAGCTGCATAAAAAATGAAGAAATTGCTGGATTAAATATTTTAGGGCTTCTGTTTATCGTAATCCTGCTAGCATCAATGCTTTTCTTAGTCATTTCTGCCTCCGCCATTTGAACCTGAATTTTTGTTAAAAAATTCCAGTTAGTGCTGAGAAGATATGCATATGTGGTTCTGTTATGGGAAACCACATTGCTAAAATTTACAATTTCTGGCAGAGTAGAGAACAGTGCTATGATGCTAATACATATTTGCATTGTCTATTTGTCTTAAGATAAATTAGAACCGATTTGTCAGAATCAACAGTGGAAACTAGAAAATAATTATAAGTTTTATTACTACACCACATTTCTTAGGGAAACTGATGTTTAATCCCATGTGAGACCTCCATTTTAGGAGGCAACAATTACCAAGCACTGTGCATACCACAACTAAAGGATAAATTAAGGCCTTTTTACTATGTACTAGATTAAATTGAATTGTTTGCTAGGATAACAATCATTACATAAACATATTCCAACGCAACTGCCTTCTCTGTGACCGAAGATGTAGCAATACAAATTGAGGAAAGCAAGGTAAATATGATGATCTCCTAGTAAACAGCTAGACAATGACAACACAGCTAAGAAGAAATCAGGCTTTTGAACCTGGGAGTTCCTTACCCAGTGTCAAGCTGACATATAACTCTTCTGATTCTCAATCTGGAAACTCAAAAGGCAGTCATATTCTTTCTAGTCGTATTATCCTAACTCACTTATATTTTCTCCAATCATTAGTATCTTGCATAAGGCCTTCAAAGAAAACTAGTGAGACAAATAATCAAAGCGATATGTGGATGAAATTTTCAGAGTAACCATACCTTCCTATATTACGGTTTTTTACACTCAGTTGAAATAATAAGTTTGTAGTTAAGCACCATGTGAAGGAATAAAATTATTCAATACCATGACACCAGAACATTGAGCCAGTCCCAAAAAACAGCAAAACATGATAAAAAATTAAAAATAAGTAATGGTCATCATTTTACACCATTACACAACCCAAACAGAAGTACGAAGAAAGTAAGAAATATAAATTTGCAGAGTTACAGGCCAATGATAAGCATTTACCACCAAAATTAAAGTGTGAAAACAGATATGAGGGAAAAAAAAAGGAAAGCAACCAGTAGCTTAAAGACCCTTGCTTTTCGGAAATTAAAGAGTTCCAAAAGGCAGCAGACAAATATACAGTATCTGATGTTCAAAGAAAACAAAAACAAGGCTAAAGAGATTCGCTTACCAATTGATCCGGAGAGAAAAATAATCATTCATCATCGCAAAAATTCTATAAATAAAACTGAGCTCCAACGGGATATCCACATCCATAATCTGCCTGCCCTATTTTTTTTTGGGAAACCCCCCCTCATTTTTATCCTTTTTCCCGAATTGACCGCACCCAAAAAAATCTTAACCAACTTAGATCAAAAATTTATTTATTTAGATAAATTTGCTCCCATGAGTTCAAAAGCAAAACCGGCCCACTCATCTGATAACTTTTGAAATTTAACTTTCATTTACTTGTAAAAAACCACTTTCACACTTGTAATTTTTAGCGTATTTGTTACAAAATTTACTTTTGATAAATAGAATTTCTAAAAAATA
>JAVXUL010105180.1:0-19124 GCA_035590515.1 Trichilia minutiflora | reverse complement strand
GTTGCTGGACCCTCGTCCGATTAAACGCAGGCTCCCCAGAGAGGCGGGAGACGGGTTCTGCGAGTTCCACCAAGACATGGGGCACCCGATAGAATAGTGCCACAAGCTGCAGGATCGGATTGAAGTGCTGGTCAAGAATAATTACCTGACCGAGTTTATAACTTGTGAAGGTGAAAGACCCCAAGAACCACGACAAGAGTAACAGCCTTCACCCCCAGACCACGGAGGGGCGGGGGAAACTCCGAAGAGACCGAGTGACGAAGAAGTTTGAAGGAGACTTTGCTACTGTCCTACATGAGATCCCCGACCCAACCTGGACACGGGAGCTAGAATTGCGTATCTGGCGTGGGAAGTTCCTGAATAACCTAGCTAACCCAGAAAGATAAAGAACCAAGAGGCCTGGTACGCTATCCTTGACACTATATTATACTAACGTGGATTTACCTTACCATACTTGAAATATTTGAGAACGGATAAGGCAGGTAAAGTGATTGAAGAAATCCACAATGGAACCTACGAAAGTCATAGAAGGGCTCGTTCGCTAACATACAAAGCTATTCGACGAGGATATTATTGGCACATAGTTCCTGTGAGGCAGAGCCACTCTCCGACATAGCTAAGGAAAAGACTATCGCATTTGCGAAGCAGAGTATTATTCACAGCTTCTGAGTTCCACGTGTACTATTTATTGATGATGGGTAGCAGCGTGGCAGCATGTAGTTCAAAGAGTTTCACTCAGAGTCATGCACCCACCCAAGGTTCGCCGCCTCAGCACATCCACAAGCCGTTGGACAGGTTGGAGCTGCCAGCAAGATGATCGAGAGGACAAATCAACATCCTGACCTTCCTGGTACAGAGTTACATTAAAGGGAGAAATGAGGCTAGCCGAAGATTAGGGTTAGATCTGTTAGATGGAAGGAGAGATGAGGTCGCGACTCGGGTATCTGCATGCAAACAGAGGGTAGCCTGATACTACTATCCAGTAGTCAGACATCAAACCTACCAGAGAAGGGTTATTGTCCTCTAAAAGGTGACTCTTAACACCAAAGTCCCGGATGAAGAGGTATTAGGAGCTAATTGGTAAGGGTCATACAAAGTCGTTCAAGCATCCACATTAGGGGTTCCCAAATCAAAGACCCCGAGCGGCACTCCCATAAAGAAGCCGTTGAACGCAGACAGACCAAAAGCTTACCTTCCATGACCCGACCCTTTTGGCGACTGATCCCCCGATCCTGCGACCAGCGTCGAGCCTACCTGCTCTGCGAAGGATATGCGTCGAGCCTACTTGCTCCGCAGAGAATGTGCGTTGAGCCTACCTGCTCCGCAGAGAATGTGCGTTGAGCCTACCTGCTCCGCAGAGAATATGCATCGAGCATACCTGCTCCGCAGAGAATATGCAATGAGCCTACCTACTCCGCAGAGAATGCACGTTGAGCCTACCTACTTCGCGGTGAATACACGTTGAGCCCCTCTCAAATACTCTATCAAGGTCTAACTCCGATAATTGAAGCTAGCCCAATCTCTTATATGAGAATACCTTAGGCCAACGATATCGCATTGTCTCTGAGCCAAGGATATTTATTATGGAACCATTTTATTCTGATGCCGTACAGACCCGCTTGCCCGATGTACTAATCCTGGGACGGACCATATCCGAACTGGGTCAGCTATGCCTGCTTACCTGAAGTACATATCTCGAGAAGACCTTAGACCAACGAGACCATTTTATCTTCGAACTAAGGGAATTTGGCATTCATAGACCATTTTTTCTGAGGCTAGCTACCTGTTTCAATTTTTCTTTTGCAGGTACCCGGGTACTTGGGAGAGGTCAGCCACCTGCGATTTGTATTTATTATGATTGAGGGCCTTTATTTTTATTGTCAGGTTATCTAACGGACCGGCCTGTAAGTATTTTCTTTCCTGTGAATGTTTTTTTTTGCTTTAATGATAGATGCGGGTGATTTGTTTATGTATCTTCATCGAACCGAGCCTCAATTCGTCTGGCTACATATTAATCTGGGATAGATAACTTGAATATATTGTCTACACATGTTTCTTAGCCATAAACTTTCTAAGTCATTCATTCGATGATGTCATTTGAGTAAGACCCGAGCTATATGTGTATGCATTATCCTGAGCGGGGTCCTTAACACAATTTTCTTTAAGTTTTTTATTTGAACATCTTCCCCAAATGGATGAGCTCTTTATCGGGATATTTGTTAAATCCTTTATTTGGATATCCTCCGCGAACGGATGAGCTCTTTATCGAGATATTTATTGATTTCTTATTTAGATGGTTTCCCCGAATGGACATATCCTTTATTTTGATATATCTTTTATTGGTTTCTTATTCAGATGGTTTCTCCGAATGGACGTATTCTTTATTTGGATATATCTTTTATTAGTTTCTTATTCGGATGATTTTCCCGAATGGACAAATCCTTTATTTGGATATATCTTTTATTGGTTTCTTATTCGGAGGGTTTTCTCGAATGGACGTATCCTTTATTTGGATATATCTTTTATTGGTTTCTTTTTTGGATGGTTTTCTCGAATGGACGTATCCTTTATTTGGATATATCTTTTATTAATTCTTTATTTGGATATTTTCCCGAATGGACGAACCTTTATTTAGAGTTCTATATTCGGATATCTTTTCCGAATGGATGAGCTCTTTATCGAGATGTTTTTCATCCTTTATTCGGGTATTTTTCCTGAATGAACGAATCCTTCATTCAGACATTCAACGAATCGTCCAAGTTATTCACTCGGATGGCTTTTACTCGAATATCTATTTATGCGGATATCTTTTTACTCAGCATCTTTTCACTCGAATATACTCTTATTTTAATAGCACTCTACTCGGATGATCTCATCGAGCCAGAAAGCTGTTTGGTTATTTTTGAGGAGCCGGATGTCTTTTTAGTTCAGAAGGGTTTTCAAGTATTATACTCGAAGAAGTATTGCAAAGCACACAACAGTGAATAAGATCAGAAAGAAAGCATGTGTATAGGAATGGAAGTTTTATTAATCAAAGTATGATTTTACAGAATGTTCGACCCGTGCTATTACAGAATATCCGATTCTATTTGGGTCTTATCTACATATAAGAGGTCTTGAACGGCCAGATCTGCCTCGGCCTTCTCCAGTTGGTTCAAGGCAAAGGTGTTCTTCTTCTCGGGTTTCTCGTATCATTCTGATCGTCTCGTCCCACCGAGCGTCTGCTACATCATCTTCATCTCATACCATACCTGCAACAAGGAAGAAGCATTAGTAATCGAGGGTGTGCAAAGTGCAAAGTGAGAGGGAACCCGATGAAACCAGCGAGTGAGCTTGGGGATGGACTCGCAACAGCAACTGCACTCGAAAAATCATTATATTCGGTGAAATGGGCTAGGAAAATGAAGAGGCAAACCCCTGTATATCCGGACACTCCCCGATTTTTCAATACCCTAAGAACCCAACTTTCCATGTTCTTATGTTTGACACGAGTGCCTGTGAGATTGACCATCCTTCCAACAAGGATTGCCATAAAGATCGCAAGCAGGATGTCATGAGAAGTTAGAATAAAACTCTGAAGATACTGGGTTCCTCAACTAGAAACAAGAGATTCATCAACTGATTGGAAGCAAGAAGAACATCAAAACAAGAGAAGCAGAGTGAGTATTCTGGGAGGTTTGAGAAGAATATTTGATCGTGGCTTTCACAACTTTGTTCAAAGGAGGGGAGGTATTTATAGGCAAAGCCCAAGAAATCTCTGCCATTGATTTTGATCCAACGGACCAGAGAATGCCACGTGACTCGAAGATAGAACGTCAAGAGTCGGCTCTCTTCGAAATTCAAATAAGGTGGGACCCGTCCCAACATGTAATTATGATGGCCCGGATACCGTGTGTTCCCAGATTGGCTCAGCAATGAAGAAGGGACACATGTAGGACGATTACGTTCCCAAGGAGATAACGAAGGCATAGTGTTAGTCAAGCCAGTTGAGGAGAAATTGCACAGTTTTCAATTAAAACAGTTATTTAATTAAAAACTGTGGAGCTTAGTGTTGGGAGATTTTACCGAAACCCAGCCCAGTGGCCCAAGCCCATCTCCGCACCCTTGTCCAGGCCCACCAAGTGTACAGGCTCCCTTACACAGTGTCGTTCCGAGAAACTGGTCATACCAACAGTAAGATAACCTAACAGCCTCGGGCACTCTGCCCAAGACAACCAATCAGGGATTCTTCTTCAAGTTATTTGCTATCAACTTGCATTCGGGTTCAGGGCCTCCAACAACATTTATCCTCGGAGTCAGGGGGTCGGATCAATATCCTACTATACAACAGTACAGACCTGCAGACACTTGAGGTATGCTAGTCCCACCCCTCCACCTCCTGACAACACCGAGGCTACACGCTGCCACATAAAGGTCTCCCGAGAACCATAAAATTTCATTCTCGGGAAGTTAGAAGCTCCGCTCGGAGGTATAAACACTCGGGGGCTCGGGGATGACGTAGCAAAGAACAGTGTCATAATTCCCCACACCCTCTAATTTTGCAATAGGTTACCCTAGACACGTCAGCCATGCAGTAACACTTGTCTAGGGATACGCACTCCTAAACATTCCATATACAGCATCCAGAAATCAAGAGAAAGGGATTCGATTCACAATCATATTCATTCGAACAAGCATCGAGAAAAAACCCACTGTGAGACATTCTTTTAACTCAGGAATAGAATATTTCATGCCATTCATACTCTTCATGCATTCTTATTGGCCTGTATGCACACCTATTGCACACATCAAGTAAAATCCTCTCTGACTTAAATATCGAAGGGTTTTTGTCGAGAAATCGGCTTTACCTCTGAGATTTTTTATGTGTTTTACAGTTCTAAGATCAAGGACGAAAAGTAAAAATCTACTAATATTCGGAGTCACGAACGAGATCGATTTCTTACCTCAATAATAAATATTTTATAATAATATATTTATATAAAAATAATATCCCTAAATTTCACAACATGACTGAGTTTAAAATACATATCCCACAATTCTATCTAATTTCACTGCCATTCGCATACAAGAAGAGGCCCTGTGTTAACAAATATAATTTAAGGAGAGATTATAAGACTGACTTGATTACATTTGCTATTAATTATTAAAAGAGACAGATCATAGATAAGACAAAGTCATATGAGGCTTGAGTCTTGACATATGAGGCGGCCAACCTTTGGAAATGCCATAATTACGATGCAAGACTTTTTTATTAGGTTTACTGACCCGTAAAATAATATTCTAAACAAATATTTTTGGGCATTGACCCTAAAAAAATTCTCCATTCTCATTATTTTCAGCTAATGTCGATCATCTGAATCTTGACCAAATTAAAGAGTTGGTATAAATATAATGGTCTGTTAATGAAAGAGGTTACTCTTGAGTTGTCTTAATTAAAAAAAAAAAAAAAAAAAACTGTTTTGCGCAGCACTTTTTTAAGAGTGCTCATTTTTATTAGTCTAATTTTTTTAAAATATTTTGTGATTTGGTAATAACAATAAAAGTATATATTTAAAATTAAAAAATTTACTCTAACTCTGCAAAATTTCAAACTTCGAATTTTTGGTAGAAGATTTTTTTGGGTTTATTTAAATGTTAAGTAATCTGAAATATTTTTTTAATTATTTTTAACAATACCACCTCATTTCTCTCAAAATATAATTTTAAAAAAATTGTCCTAATCTCATCTTATAATTTTTATTTAAAAGATGCATGCGATCTCTTCTTACAGAAGCTTTAATTGTATAATGCCAATTGTAGTGAAAGCATACTACTGAACAAGAAGACAAATTATAGCAGCTAAAATGTCAATATGTAGTGAAAGAAACGTCTATAAGTAATGGAAGGAAAGCCTCAGCATATGAGGCACCGCATTTTTGTTCTTTACCAACGAAAGACAACACTATTCAATACAATTTGATTGTACAATATTGCTAACACTATTAAGTGTTTCTTATTAACATTCCAGTCTCTGTAAACACCTAACCTTTCAAAAAAGGTTTCTGTCCATCTGATTTGTATTGCCATGCTTCACACATCATGGCTTAGATAATCACCAATTTTGGCAAATTCTTCAGGAACCAAGGATGCTGCTTGATCTCTGGAATCTTAATCCTCTTTTAGGAAGATAAGATAGGATTTGAAATATAATTAGTTGGAAAAATGACACTTAAGTTCAAAAACTGCTTGATTTCTATTTTCCTTTGTCCCTTTTTAATGGAATTGAAGTTGAAAAATGGAAACAATATTTTGCATTGGTCCATTTGGAAAAAATGAAATAAATAAATGGAAAGAATTTAAGATCATTACAGATTGTTTATGTAATTCAAAACCACTCCATTCATGGCAAAGACAGTATTTTAATATAAAAAATCATGGAGAAAATCAGTTACCTATGAAGGATCGACAACAAAAATCCAAGAAAGGAGATGCCTACATTCTGCAGAGACACGTACATAGTCGGGTATGAAGTACTGAACATTCTTTATTCTCTGTTATTTATGAATAACAGAAGATTAAACTTCATATTCTTCAATAGGGTGATAAAAGAAAGAAGATCATTCAAATTATAAAACTGTTGTCTAGAAGAAACGTACCTCAATTGTCTTGCAGAAGTTTCTTAGATCTTCAGGGTCCTCAAAAGGATATGCACCCACCAACATCACATACAGCGTCACACCACAGGACCAAATATCCAAAATCTATCAGATTAACAAGAAAATAGGAAGATTAACTCATTATTACGGCCATAAATATGCTCCACTGTTTAACAAAAGTTTACTGTAATGCTAGCCAAATTTTAAGAAATTGAATGCAAACAGGTTCAGACAAAAACAGAGGTACTAGATTAAGCTAGTCTTTGACCATTAGTGTCAACTTCAACGTTAATATGATATAGAATTAATAACAAGATCCACGAATGCACATTATAGAACTGCAAGCCAAATTAATTTTGAGAATTACTAAAACACACCACAAACAGACATAGATGTACAGATATGCATTTATTGCAAACACAAAGCCAAGAGGAGACAGCAAAAAAAGTTGCAGGGAGGGCTCTTCAGCAGGAAACACTGCCTTTGCTAACATGATCCTATTACTTCCCTATACCAAATGGGTGCATTCTACTGACACCGAAGGAAATAATTGAAGTTGAAACTCCATGCATTTTAGGAGCAACATGCTTGCATTCAAATAGGTAGAAAATACTCTTTTAAAATGTGAATAATGTATAAAGATTTTCCTCTTTCTAGACCACCAATAGCCTAGAGCAATGAACCATGAATCTCTATGTAATGATCCACTGATTTATAGAACAACAAACTATGATTAATTTCTTGCTGTATTTGATTGCAATATAGGAAAATAAATACCTTGCCATCATATTCCTTTCTGGCCAGGACCTCTGGGGCAATGTAAGCTGGAGTTTCGACAGTTGATTTCGGTTGAGAGTGCAACCATCCTGACTGCAGTATGCAAATTTAGAGAACGTGGAAGTTAAAACTAAGAATTAAGATTCAATATAGAAATCTAAGAGTTATACTCCCTTACTCTTGGCATTTTTTCCAAAAAGAAACGTTAGGAAAAAGAAAATGAAGAAGAAATTAAGCAGGCATCACAGTTACTTGGTACTTATGTCATAAAGAAAGCTGAATTTCAGCTGTGAACATTGCCTACAAAATCACATATCTTAAGACAAGGCTGTGGACTTCCATCTAATAGAGTGTTTTACAACTTCAGATCCCTGCAACAAATTTCCATAAGTAAAATTAATGAGCAATCATGCGTAGATAATCACAGTAGATTCAAAATATAACACACATATCATACCGTGGAATGACAGTGGCTGACTCCAGATATTAACTGCTGGAAGAAAAACCTCGCCTAGTGTAAAACCAACAAACAATGGGAACATAAATTCAGATCACTGTTCTACATATTAAAGTGAGGAAAATGACCCAAGTTGTCAAACCAAAGAAGTAAGCCCCCATGTAACAACCTCATCTTCGCTAACCCCACCAGCACTGCATATTCTTGCAAAAAGTTCGCCACCAGCAGCATATTCCACGACAATAGCCAAATGAGTTGGAGTCAATAACACCTGCATACAAAAGTGATGTTTACTGATTCATAAGTAAGTCAATAAAAACTTATCTGAACTCTACCTATAGGTTTGGCTGTCTAACTTGAACCAAAATGCAAATGAAATCTCATTGACATAACATGAAAGAAATATGAAAATCGGGCAATCCCACTATAATGTGTTAGTCATTGTCCAGTCTTACCTCTTTGAACCTGATGATGTTTGGATGCCTCAGCGATCTGTAGTTGATGGTTTCCCTCTGAACATTCTCATCAGTCTGAAACCAGAAACAGAATTCATATTATTTATTAAGTATCCCCAATTAGAAACTGATAACTAGACGTTTCCTCTTGGTTCAGAACATTCTAAACACATAATGTGCAACTAATATGCTAAGTGGCCCCATTTGCTAAACCCAGATCTCTATGGACACTAGAAACACAGAATTGGGGTCTCAAACACAATAATACAGATGTTGAAACCGTAGCAGCAAAAACAAATAACACGCATACTCTGGCAAGACCCCAGTATTATAGCGTGTGAAAGAAAAATTAATGCAGGTAAAAAGATACGGCAAAGATATGGTGAAGTTCCTTTGATGGGCCACTGAACAAAATTTGAGCACCTATTAGAATATATGAATAATTGTGCAGAACCAATCTCCTAATAGATAGCATTTCTAAACGATTTGACTTTCCCTACAAATAATCTAAAACAGAACATTCTTCCAAACAAATTACACACAAAAGCATCTTCTGACAATTTCTGAAAACCAGAATAAAAACAAACTTGATTCACAGATTCAATCAACCCAAAATTGGTATTTAAAAAATAAAAACTCTTCACAATTGCTATCATTACCACATGAAGGATTGTAAAACTGGTATAGAATGAATCGTCTGAATAGAATATTACCTTCTTCTCTCTTTCTATGTATTTGACTGCTACAAGTTCCGTTGCCTTCTTATCTCTCACCAACCTTGCACCCCAGAATTTCCAAACCAAGCTCCTTCCGTGGCTCATATCTCTCCTCCATCCCAAATTCCCAGTCCACCACCAAACCCAAAAGAGAAAATATACAGAGTTCACAAGATACTCCCAGAAATCCTCAATAGAAAAACAAAGTACAGACTTATAAAACCTCCGCCGAAATGTCCCAGATAGATTATCTAGAAATGGAAAGACTATCAAACAAAAACCAACTGATGAGGAATCGTTTACCCAAATGAAGAAAGACCTTGTATAAACTCAAAAACTCGATTTATTCTAGAAAAAAATGCTTTCAAATATCACGAAAATATTTATATATTTATATTGTATTTCAATTCACAAAAACAAAGCAACCCAACCAATGAATATAAAAACAAACCGTAAGGACTTAAACTACACTCGGATCATTTAACTATTATGAATATATTAATTAAAATATAATTCTTAAAATTTATAACTGAGAAGTGAGGCAGCCTGCTTTGTTTCTAAGAAGAGGATAGGTGTGCTATAAAGATTGGCTTCCAAGTGTCGGGTCAGAAAGACACGGACACTGACCATCCAACTGAGTCTCTGTCTTCTGTCTTTTCTGTTAACCTGCGCGTATGTTTCGGGTCCGTCAGTGTTGTTCTATTTAACAAATCCCTTTAAGTGGGTCTCAGAATACTTGTGAGTTGTGACTTTGATAGCATTGTCGTATTATGACAGCATAAATATACGTCATTACACATGTATTTAACACAAAGATGGTAAATCCCCTAAGTGGGTCTCAGAATACTTCTGATTTGAGAACATTGTGATATTATGACAGCATAAATAAGTTTATCAAGTTTATCCAAAATGCGAATTTAATTAAAATTATTTTTTATTTAAAAAATTAAAATATAAAATAAAATATAAAAATAAAAATAAATTTTTAGTAATATATAAATAATAAAATATTTAAAATATTTTTATAAATTAATCAAAATCGATCAAATATTTTTATTATTTTTGATTTTAATTAAAATTAAAATCGTTTTCTCATTAAAATAATTGATTTTAATATTTAAAATCACAATTTTGATAATAATAAATATAAATATACGTCATTATATATGTTGATATACATTAATATTTTTATTTTAAAAAACATAAAAAATAAGATTATAATATTGTGAGGGGGATTATCGACTAAATAAGATAGAAATGGATAGTAAAACAAAAATAATTAAGCAACATCTTTTAAATCTTTGCTATAAAGTGTTTGCCTTTTTTTTTTCTTCGTTTTTTGAAGGAATCTTTGGATTAAAGTTAGCAAAGAAAATGTAATGAAAATTTTGTGAATGGACGAACGTAAATTTATTGTAGGTGATATTTTTATCCTTTTTTTTTCGTAATTTTATTTCATATAATCAAATAAATTTATATAACAATAAAAATAATCTTATATAATTTTTAAATAAAAATTGAATTTTTATAATTATTTATAATAGATTTTTTAATATTTAATCACATTTAAATATTTAACAATAACTTTTTATAAAAAAAAAGAGAAAAATAACATATTTTTTCTTTTCAATTACTTTTATTGTTTTTTATTCCATTAGTCAATTTTTAAAATATATTTATTTATAAATACTTGAATGTGATAAAATATTTAAAAATTATAGTATAAGCAATCATCGATAAATTAACTTTATTTAAAATTTTATAGTAAAAAAATTTAAAAATTTTCTTAATAGATGATAACATTACTTTTAATTCTGTATAAGTTAATTTATAAAGTATTGTCACTTTTATGATAGTTTGTTAATTAATCAAATTATAACTGTTAAAAGAATAATGTTAAAAATTTTAACTTCTATTTTATATTTATATCTTAAGTGATATAAAAATTAGAATGTTATTATCACACTATCTTATATATTAATAAGTCTTTTAAGTGATTAGTATTATAAATTTATTAAAATTAATATATAAAATAATGTGATAGTGATACAAAAGTTTTAATATCATTTAAAATATAAATTACAATTTTTAACATTACTCTTAAAAAAATAAATAAATAAATGTGTGTAAAGTTGTAACCACCTTCGTTTAATTAAAAAAAAAAATACACTAAACCTATTGTTTTTTTGGTAGTCAGCCAATGCTATTTGAATTTGGTCGCCCCTGATTGGGACTTCTATGTTGGGCTTTCAAGTTCGTAATTGGGCCGCAGTTTTGTTCGTTGGTTAGCAGCTTCTGTCAGTCGTCCATAATGTTTGTGGGTATAATTGTCATTTAGTCATTTAAGACTTGAATCGTCGGTTCAAGTTCATAAGATAACTACCAATTTTGAGATCCATAGGCAGCCAGATGGATGCGAGTCTACGAGTTGCCTCCTCATATGCACAACTTTTAATATAATATTTAATTTTGACCTTAAAATTCACAAAATAAAATCAAAAGATTATCCTTTTTTAGTAGCTGGCCAAGGAACACGGAGGAGATGGGTGACGACCTTCAAGCAAAACTCCACCTTTAAAATCTCGAAGTTATAAATTCATTTTTAGAAGAAGTAACGATTAAAAGAATTGGGCTGGGCTTCTTGCGCGGACCCTCATCTTTTTTGTACAGAAAATAATTCTTATATAAAAAGAGATGAAAATGAAAAAAGGCACAAACACAATCAAAATACATCTCACTATTAATATTTTTTACTACAAATTAAAAATAATTGATTATATTTTATTAGCAGTCGATTGAGATACTCTCCACATGCAAACTTTTTAAAAGATTAATTGCTTATATTTTTCTCTAAAATCACACATATTATATTTATAAATAGCTGTAATAGAAAATAATTTCAAATTTGTAATGTCACCAATTGTAATTAAAATGTATTATTTATGAAACATATATAGGTTTATGATTCTTTCACTTTTAGAAATAATATATAGTTTTGTGGTAATCACTTTCTTATTTTATTATCATTTTATCCTTAAAGTTGAAATTTCATTAATTCTTCTTACTGATTTGTGAAAATAATTTTTTTTTTTATATTTTATTAAAATTGTATGTTTTAAAACTATTCGTATTATTAGTTTTGAATATTTTATATTGAATTATTATTTATAATATGTATCATATATATTTATTTAGAATATATTTGTTTCGTCACGGTATAATTGAATGTAATCATACAATTATGATATATTTGTTTAATCGCATAATTACATAGTTAATTATATAATTGATGTAATTAAACTCCTCAATTACACAGTTTAATTCTTAAGAGGATGAGAATTGATATAATTATACAGTTTTATTTTTTTAATTTTTATAATTATAAAAATATATTTTCTCATGTTTTCAACTCTCCTTAAAATCATTTTATATTATCTTTTCTTTTCTTCTTATTACACTGCCTTTCACCTACACTCTAAAATTGTTTCACATCAATAACAATCCATGTATTTGAGTCTATAATATATATCTTTTAACTTTAATAATTTATTAGTAATTAAAATTTATTTTTATATTTAAAATATTTATAATTAAACTGTGTAATTATATAGTGTATTATCAAATATAACATTGCATAATTGCACAATTGTACCCAAATACGATTATGTAATTATAAAATTGTGTAATTACAAAGTTACAAATAAATAAGTCCTTATTAATAAAAAAACTGTATTTATGTATATGTATATACTATTTTCTTATTCTAATCATATTAATAAATAGAACATACATATGAATGCTTAAATAATTAGATTGTCTGAATTATTTTCTATATACATAGTATCGATTGGGCATCAATATTATATAATAAGCACAGTGAATGTCTCTAGTGTATATCACGAGATAATATTAATATGGGCGACATGATAATCACATTATTAGAACGTTAGTATGAATTAATGGTTACAAAATTATTTTTCGAATGTGACCAAAACTATGATGAGTCACACGAAAGTATACTATCAATGATTTATCATATAGTTTGTATTAATATATGAAGAATTCCTTTGATCTAAGACGTCATAATCGTGATTCGATATAGATGCACATGGTTTATATGGTGTATACATACGAGATTAGTCATGCCTTATACACAAGAATTGATTTAATCATGTGTTATTTATATCAAAATATGAATGACTGTCAATAAAGGATCCGTTGACTTGATATGTAGGATTTTGATCTTTCATTAACTCGGTCAGGTTTCAAGTTTCCAATTGGATATTGATAAATGTCTAAAGTAAAAATCTTTGATCAAAATACTTTATTATCATGTGTGGTCCCCAAGGGCGAGGGTATGACACTCACAAACAATGCCAAATATTGATACAAAAATTATCTCTTTTTAGACTTTGCAAGAATTTTTTTTTTTTTTTTTGGGAATTGATTTCACATGAAAACAAAGAACATGATAAGAAAAAAGTTGATTTTCTTACGAAAATTCTCCGATACTTAAGTTAAGATTTAACTTAAACGTAAGCTATTTTATGAAAAAATAGTTTGGCAACAATTTAGTAGCTAAAAGTTTTTGTTACCTATTTAACTAAAATTTTTTATCTTTTAATATTTTTACTTATAACTGTTTTACACATGTCCCATTTTTATAGCTCTTATATGTAAATCATAGGATCATGTGTTTATTTCATGGTATATAACTATCGTATTTATAATATTTATTTATTTGTATATGTTTGAACTCGTCTTTTAAGTCAGATTAATCATTGTAGGGAACTCTCGGATTTCTATTCATTGCTAAGATTATTTATACGTGACTTTTGCTAATATGTGGGACCTTGAGCCATTGCATGTTATCCAAGACCATTGATAATAGGAAGGAAGTCGGGATTTTGTGCAATATCAGAGGTCTTTCGATAACATGAGAGGTCTCGGGATCTCATTTCATTCACGGAACTTTCATTAGTCTTAGAGTCTCGGATTCCTATGTCATATTCGAGGCCTTTCATTTGTTAATATCTCTGCATTATTTTTATTTATAATTAAGTATAGTTATTCATTATATACTATATTTTGATAATTTTATATATAATTGATATCAATCAATAATCAGTGTGATTATTTACTACAACAATAAGTTAATCACTTAAATTATACCTATAAAATTAAAATATAATTAATTATCATAATTAATTTTTTTGTTAACAAACTAAATTTTAATTATGGATATTTGAAAATAAATTGTTATCAATTTTCATTTGAAATTTAAATTTAATAAATAAATTTATAAATTTATAATTTATTAAATAAATTATATTTTTTATTTTATTTTATTTTATCTATTGTTGTTATTTTGAATCTAATAAATCATTTAATTTTTTAATAAATTTTAATTAATTATTTTATAATTTTAAATATAAAATTATTAAAATATAATACTTTAGAAATATTATTATTAAAATAAAATTGTGTGGCCCACGGCTTGACCCATATAAACCGTACTGTACGAATCTTGTCGGACATTGTTTTTTTTTTTTGGTTTTTCTACTGAATTCAACTCACTGACCCAGTACAGTTAGTACTGTACATACCCAAACCCGACGGACACGTTACATTAGCTGTAACGGCCTAATTTCCACAGGTTGTGCTGCCCGACACTGCCGTTAGCCACTTCCACTTCGCAGGAAATGACACTGAAAATATTGACCAAATAATGTTTTTAAATGATAAAAATTCTAACTTTATGGACAAAATTAATAACAATCCATATAAAATATCTTTATCTTCTTCATATGAGACCTGTTAAGTATGGTTTTCTTGTCCAATCCAATTTTGTTCTTGTTTGGTTACCAAGTATCAGCTGCAGAAATAAAAGTTAAGTACCCTTTTATTTTTTAAGAACTTGTATGACAAACATCGTCCCTTTTCATTTTTTCCTTTTCCAAAGCCAACCGACCAAACCACTTTTAAAAAAAAAAATCCATGAACTAAGAAAATATTATTTTTTTTAAAGATAAAGTGAAGAAAACAAAAAGGAATAATAAGGGAACATAATCATTCTCAAACTCAACTATCATATAAAGGTTAATTTATAGAATTAAAAGTGACATTAAGAATACTAATAGCACATGGATTTTGTCTAATGCGAGTCCAATGTGTCAACCTCTCCATTTGACAAGGCCTGCTCGTTTGATATTGCCAATACTACAAAACAAATGACGATGAAATCCTATGAAAATATATTTCATTTTAATAATTTGAGAATACAATTGATTGCAAGGCATTTTATAAGTATTAATAAAGTCAAATGTTGGAAGAATGGTGCATGATTGATTTTGTAACAACCAATCAAATAAATAAATAGATCAACAATTGCAAAAAAAATATATATATATATTTTTATAAGGTTGGCCATATGGGCGTTGATTGATATAGAATTCCAATGGAAGCTTTGAGAATAGGATGGTAAATAGTAAAACAGAATATGAATTGTCAAACTTTCTATTTAGAAAAATAAATCTCAAACTCAGATGACTGCTTCAAATTAAAATAGGAACACTTGTTTGCTTCTGGGTATATTAAAATCATCATGAATTTATTATTTTGTTTCCTATAATTGTATTGTAGGATTTATGATTGATTATTAAACCTCTTAGGATTTAATATGATAATAAATATTTGAAATTTTAAGGAGTTGAATTTCAAAAATATCATTTTATTAAAATAATAAGAGAATTAAATCATAAATTTTATCATAATTGTTCTTTTAAATATAATAATAAATTAATTTAATTAATATCTATTTTTAATTCGGTAGATTAAAATTTGTTATCGATAGAAAAAAAAAAAAAAAAATGGATTGAATATTGAATTTTGACAGGACGGAGGAACAAGAAATCCTATTCTAATATTCTGGGTTACCAAAGCTTTATACCTTTATTGGTTGGGGAAATCGATGAGTTCACCTTTTAATTTATTCCCTAACGAAAGAACATGGCAGTGTTTTGGTTTGATTTCGTTTGTGGTGTTCTCATGACTTTAATAAATGCATATGGACTGCTTGTTAAAATGCATAACAGAAGTTGAATTCACAACAGAACTACATACAATCTCTTATTCCTTTGTGTTTGCCAAATATTTATGGGGGACTCTTGGACAGCAAACAAATTTAACTTTCAATCGAAGTGTTCATAATCGTAACGTAATAGTCCTGCATAGAATTTCTCTATGGAAAAAACACAAATTCTAGAAAATGATTTTTGACATTTTAACCCCTACTAGCCAAGTCCAAGTCCAACTACTCAATCAATTCAACAAAATCATAAATACAAAATTATAGCATACCATAAAATCTTCGTACAGTACAAGTGATCACCAATAATTTATTGCTTGAAAAACATATGTGATATAATTAATTTTTAATTTGCTGTAAAATAAAATTATAAATTTATAAAATATATTTAATCATATTAATTTTTAATAAAATATATTTATATTTTATATCAATACTTACAAAATAAATATTAAAAATAATTATCTAATTATAATATTTGAATATTAAATATATTTTTAATTTAATTGAAATTATTGTAAAATAAAAATATAAAATAGACGACGGACCACAACTCCTCATTATCCTCAATATTAAAGATGGTTTCAATCCAACTGCAATTGCCAAAAAAATCAAATTTCAAAATTCTCATTCTAGCAAGTAGCAAGTAATCGAAAAGTAACCGCTGTTATAATCATTACATACTTTTATTATCTTGTTTCTTTCAATTTTTTTCTAGCAAGTACCCCTGATTTATTTGGAGGGAGGGAATCACAAATACCCTATAATCTTTTAAAATAACATTTCTTTATAGCAAATATTTTTATAATTATTTAAAATATTATTTAATTTTTTATTAAAATATTTATAATAAATCATTTATATAAGAATTGTTCGTCGATTCTCCTCACAGTCAACAAAGAATGACTCAGTTGATGAGGTGCGAGGGCGATATAACTATTATTAAATGAAGATTTTTTCATCAGAGAACGACTGAACGTGTGGTTGTTTTTGATGAGACTTCATCTCCTAAGCCTGTAAAGACAATAAACACCTATAGAGTGACACCGGAATGAGTTTTCAATGGAAAAACTCCGATGTCTAAGTCAAAAATAATGCAGAGGAAAAAGAAAATAGATTTCCACCAGAAACAGTAGAGAGAAAACTGAAAATGGCTTGAAAATGGGAAAAGTGTGTGGAATCTTTACCCCAAGGCTATCAAACGGAAAGATATATCTGAAGTGTAAACTTCCGGAAATTTCTTGCCAAAATGCCTAAAATCTAAGAGATTCTAGAAACCAAGTCCCAAAGTCGAAGAAGAAGTCGTCCGAAAAAAAAGAAAAAGTCCCCCTCAAAGTCCGAAAAAAAGTCCCAAAAAGGTCCTCTGCAAGTTGAAGAAAGTGGCCTTATATAGTGCCTCCCTCCTAAATAGTGACTTAGCATCGGAGAATGGGAAGAATGTGATATTTGATATAGGGTAATGTGCAGTCGAATTTCATTGATAACGCTGACACATCTACAGGGGTATAAGCCTGACACTATCCCATTACCTGAAAAAATGATCAGAGGATGGGACGGATGTATTTAAGGGGTCAACTGTCAGCAACCGTTCCTATTTTTATTACGAAGGAGTGGGCACGTGTCTGCTGATCAGGGATTGCTTGCAAACTGGTCTTGCGAAGCTATCCGAGTCTCTGGGGAGGTGACTTGTCTCAGTCGATGCTATCGGATGCCTGAGACGTGTTGTGGATGACCGCGTCATGCCTGAGAAGGAGCTTCAATCCTCGTGGGGCCTGAGACGGTGAGAATCCTGAGGCGTCATTAATTATCCTGGGATGCCGCTTACTTGGGACAAAAATCATTAGAGCCATGGAATCCCTGAGAAGAAGGATTCTCGAGGAGGAATTTGTCTGAAGCCATGTATTCCCTGAGTAGGGAGATACCTGGGGCTGGGTGTATATGAGACGGAGCTGCGTAGGGTTACCCTTGGCCACCTACATGTGCCTTGCTGACAGGGCATCCACGTGTCACCTCTACATTTTTCCCCCAAACATCCAGTCCTCCATTTTTTGGTGTGAGACCAATAAAGCTCGCGCCAGAAAATTATGCATGAGATAATCCATCCCAGGGGAGAAATATCGACTTAAGTGAGTCTAGTTGTCTGGTAGAGTGGTCAATCACTAAGGCCGTTAGTGTGGCACAAAAGCTTCATGGTCCCTTAGATCCTTTCTCTTTCTTGTAACAGAGCCGTTACACTGTTGATAACGTGTCCTACCTGGGTCTCTGTTTCGTCTTCATTAATTGCACCTATCAAAAGTCGTGTCATACCTATCAACAGCTGTCTCTGAGAAAGCGACTTCTCGGGTACTGAAAAGTCTTTGAATGCTTGGTTGGGGATGCGTCACGTGTTGAAACACTGTTGGATGGACTTGACGGTTCCTTGATCCTTGTGGGGGCATTTATGGTCCTGGAGACGTGACGACTCCCTGTTCGTTTAAATCAACGGCTGGGATCACCTCTCTTCATCTATAAATACCCTCCTTTTCTCCTGTTACTTTCACACTCATTCTCCGAATCTCTTACGTCTTTCTGTTATCAGTGCTTTTGTTTGTTGTTTTCTTTGAGCTTTTACTACTTTTTGCTTCTTTCCTGGTGTTTTTTTTTGTTGCAGGTCAAAAAAACTTTGGATAACCTTGATCTTTTATCATACGCCGCTCGAGCAAGAATGGAATCATCCAAGGACCCGATCACTGGTCAGAAAGAGGGCAGTTATGGGGAAAACGTGTTTGAGCAGGCCCAGAGCAGATGGCTTAATCAGATGGACTGGTTCCTTTTATTGTAATTGTGACAGACCTCCGGGCGTATAGGTGACTTTTTCAGATCCCGAACAGTGTACGACTTAGGGTCCCCCGATCGGAGGAGATCTCAAGCTCCCTGGCCCTGATCTTAATTAGATTATGTACCCAAGTATAGGTAGTCTTGTTATAGTATAGTCCGATGAGTCCAAGTGTCGTATCC
>JAVXUL010105171.1:0-19125 GCA_035590515.1 Trichilia minutiflora | reverse complement strand
CACTCCCACAACTCCTTTTTAATCAATCAAAATGCCAAATATACCCAAACATATGCAAACAAACTAACGTTATGCAAGATGGATGCGAAAGTATAAATAGAAGATGAAGTGAAGTTATAATTATGCCCTTGTAGTACAATCACGGGTGTGATACTTATCTTGCATTAATAAGAAAATAAAATAAAAACAACTGAACAAGTGCAAGATATTAAAAAGAAATGTCATTTTATTTATTATAAATATTTTTACAATAAATTACAAAAGTATATATATAATCAGATGATAACTCTGACCCTTGTGATATGATTGGTTATAAAGCATAACAAACTCCCACTTGTACTAGAGTCAATCACTATAGTATCTAATACCCATCTTCTCAAGAAGGTAATTCAGTTACTGTTGCATCATCGGCTTAGTTAATGGATCCGTCACGTTATTTGCTGATGGAGTCTTCTACACCATCAGATGTTTATTCACTATAAACTCTCTGATCAAGTGATACTTACACTAAACATGTTTAGACTTTTGGTGAGACCTGGGTTCCTTTACTTATGCTATAACTCTATTATTATCACAGTACAACGCTATTGGATTCAAATGGAAGGAACCATTCTAAGTTCACTCACAAACTTACAGATCTAGACAACCTTTTTCGTTGTTTTAGAAGCAATAACATATTCAATTTCTGTAGTGGAGTCAGCTGTAGTAACATGTTTGAAACTCTTTCAATTAACAGCATCTCCATTACAGATAAAAACAAAAACAGATATAGACTTTTTTCTATCCTTTTTTGACTAAAAGTCAGAATTAGTAAAACCCTTGATTCTTAGTTCTTCCCAAATACTTAAAGATTCTCTTAACCATAGTTCAATGTTGTTCTCCAAGATTTGCTTGAAATCTACTCTTAATACTCACAGCATACGCTGTATCAAGTCTAGTACATAGCATGGCGTACATAAGATTACCTATTATCAGAGTATAAGGAATCCTCTTAATACATTCTCACTCTGTATGGGTCTTGGGTTTCATTTCTCGAGAAAGATGAATGCCATGATAGCAGGGTAAAAAACCTTTCTTGGAGTCATCCATACCAAACTTTTTTAATATTTTATCTATGTACATTTTCTAGAAAAGACTTATTATTCGTTTCACTCTATCTCTGTAGATATGAATACCTAGAATATAAGTCGCTTCTCTCAAATCTTTCATGGAGAATATAGTGGACAATCATAATTTAGCTCAATTAATATACTTACATCATTTCGCATAAGTAGTATGTCATCTATATACAATATAAGAAATGTGATTGCATTGTTAATTTCCTTCTTATAAACACAAGGTTTATCAATATTCTTGATGAAGCCAAATAATTTGACTGCATTATCCAATCATATGTTTCAGCTTCTGAAAGCTTGCTTTAATCCATATATGGATCTATGTAGCTGACAAACTTTATGACTATCTGTACAAGAAATGAACCCAATAAGTTGTTGTATATATATGGTCTCCTTAATAAAAACATTGAGAAAGACTGTCTTTACCTCCATTTGTCATATATCATAGTCAAAATAAGCTGTTATAGCAAGCAAAATTTGAATAAACTTTAATATAGCAATTGGTCAAAAAGTTTTCTCATAGTCAATACTTTATTTTCGAGTATAACCTTTTGTCACCAGATTAGTTTTATAAGTCTCTACTTTACCATCCTTACCAATATTTCTTCTGTAAATTTATTTACAATCAATAGGAATAATTTCTTTCGATGGATCAACAAATGACTATACTTGATTAGCATATATAGAGTCCATTTAGGATTTTATGGCTTCAAGCTATCTTCCAGAATCGATATCTAATATCGTCTCTTCATATAATCTAATATCTTTCTTCTACTCATCTTCTCCTATCATAAATGATTCAAAATTATTATTTGAAAGAAAGAAGTATCGTTGTAGAGGACGTGATAACTTAGTAGATCTATGAAGAGATTGGTCTACAGAAGGTTGAGGATAAGATCGAATAGGTTCTTCAGTTTGAATTGGTTTACTTATATCAACTGGCTTACTAAGTTGAGGTTGTTCATGATCAAGCTCATCAAACTCTTTTGATAGCTCAAATTTTTTACCTACACTACCTTTCTCAATTAATTGAGTTTTGAGAAATTATGTATGTCTACTTATTAAAATACTACGATCAATATGAAAGTAGAAATAATATCTTAAATTCTTTTTACCATATCGAATGAATCGACCTTTTTCAGATTTTGCATCCAACTTATCAAATTTAATAATTTTAACATAAGCTGGACAACCTCAAGACTTTATGTGATTGAAGCTTGGTAGCTTCCCAAAATATATCTCATATGGTGTCTTATGAATTGCTTTAAAGGGAGTCTTGTTCAAGATGTACATTGCAATATTTAGAGTGTATGCCTAAAGATATAGAGATAAGTCAGTGAAGCTCATTATAGATCGTACCATATCAAGTAAGGTACGATTTCTCCTTTCTGATACACCATTATGCTGAGGTGTATAAGGAGGAGTTAACTGAGAGATAATACCATTAAGTTTAAGAAAATCTAAAAATTCAGTACTCAAGTATTCTCTACCACGATCAGATCGTATAATTTTAATACTCTTTCCTATTTGTTTCTTTATTTCAGCTTTGAATTCTTTGAACTTTTTAAATGATTTAGATTTATATTTCAATAAGTATATATAATCATATTGTGAATAATCATCAATAAATGCTATGAAATATGAGAAATCACCTTTGGTCATTTCAAAAAATGGACCACACACATTTGTGTGAATTAATTCAAGAAGTTCATTGGCCCTTTACCCTTTACTAGTAAAGGCTAATTTGGTTATTTTATCTTGAAGACAGGATTCACAAGTTAGATAAGGTTTAGAATCTAATAGACCAATAAGTCCATCGTTACCTATCTGTTCAATCCGTTTCTTTTCAATATAATCTAAACGATGATGCCAAATTAATTTTGAATTAATTTCAGTTCTAGATTTTTTTTACTAATGGTATTTGTCATATTAATTTCATTTGTTTCAAGAACATATAAACTATTCACATTTAAAGCAATGCCAACTAATTTACTTTTAAAATAAATACAACATTTATATTCATCAAAAGTAAATACATATCCTTGTTTACATAAAAGATTTACAGATAGAATATTTCTATTGGTTGTATCAAAATATATAACATTGTACAATATAAAATGATAGTTGTAATAGTTATATTATTTACCATCTTCAATATAACTGCTCCGTCTTCCAATAACTATTTACTATAAAATACTTGCAAATACATACAAATATGTGAGATGATAGCTAAATCAATAATCTAGAAATTTGATTTTGAAATAACATTTAATTCAGTTTCAATAAGATGATAAGAAAGCGTACCTTGCGCCCTTTTCTTTCTCAAGCTCTCTAGATAAAAATGATAATTCCTCCTCCAGTGACCAAGCTTTTTATAGTGATGACACTCATTATTTACTTGGTTTTTGGCAACTAACTTACCTTTATCCTTACCTTTTCTTTTTTTCTTAGAGACACCACCTTTTGGTTTCATACCATAAGTTTTCTTATCCTTTTTCTTTGATTCCTTACCATAAGAAACTATGACAAAAACAGTCTCTTTTCCTTTTCCTTTGGGTGTTCTTTAATAAAAAGAAACTCCTGTGGCACTCCTGGACTCAATCTCATGGCAAATAAGATAGTAGATAACTCATACCATCTCGTATTAGAACTCTCCCTAAATATCTTTACCAAGAAGCGATAAATATTAGAGGCATCCTGCATGTCCTCAAACTGAGCCTATAAGTCATCACTCATTGAAGCTGAGCTTGTAAGTCATTACTCATTAAGATTATCATCCTTTCATCTCTAGAAGGTCTCGCTCTCCTCAGGGGAAGCATTATCAGAAAGGGTCTTAGGTGTGGGTTTATCTAGGACATAACCAAGTTTCTCAAAATTCAGAACTATTCTGAGATTTTTATAGACTTTAAAATTAGATCCGGTCAATTTATGAGTATCGAGGATTTTCAATAAGGGATTGGCCATTGTTAGTGTATCACTTGATTGAGTTTCAATGTTTGTGTATCTGCAGGAAATAAAATACATCAGTATGTAAGTGTATATATCAAACTATTTAATTTTGAACTTTAAACTAAACAGTACTCTCACTACTCTATTTAAAACTCATATTCTCTTAAATAACTGAAATCATATTACAGTTTATTAGTGGGTGATTATATTCTTATCAAATTTATAAAACCTCACCCAACAGTTATTGATTAAATAAGTTTAATAAGTCAAAAATATATTTCTGTTTGTAACTCATTACAAGGTATAATCAATTAACCTCTAGGTTATATACACCTCACCTAATAGTTATTGATGCCTTAACCTAGTTAGACTAAACCTAATACTTTTTTTTATAAATAGAGATATAATCAGATCTCTCACCTGATAGTTATTGGAAGCTTAATGCGCCCTATAATGAAACAGGTTAACTAGACTATGACACCCTATAAAGGCCTTCACTTGATAATTATTGAGTTACCCCATCAGAAATATCAATAACCTATTAACTGCATTGGAAAATTTGAGTCTAATATTTATTAAGGGGGATTTTCTTTTGGGTCTCATTTTATCATTCTGTAATGGGATTTAAACTTCTATATCATTTTTAATATTTATAAAATAATATCTATGATAAATCTTAGTCTATTACATTGTTTCATAGCAATTTAATAAATTAATTATTAATTTATTACAAATATTATTGATATAGATAACATAATATAGATTAATTCAAATTTAATAAGAATTATTATTCTATTAACTTTTTATTTAGAGTAATTTTCTGTTCAATTTAACTTATTCCAAATTCAAAAATTTTAATTTTAATAAATTTAATTTTCGGTAAGAGATACTGATCCAATTAGTAATTATAAAGAGTTGTGGCTTAAGAAATAATATTAATAATTAATAATTATTTCTTTATAAATATTTTAAACAACTTCAAAAGTTTGTATTTAGGTTCTTATGGTATAAATTACGAAAATACCCCTCATTAGGACTGGCTTTAGTTGATGTGTTATTATTGTATTTTTGGATAAAACTTGATATCTAAAGATCAATATCGCTTAAAATCGAGTTAGGATGTGTTAGATTTCAAAAGGTGTGTGCAAGAAAAACAGGTTTGTGGCAAAATAAAGTGGGGTGGGCCAGACTGGGTAGGCAGAGGTGCGCCATGTAGTCGCATGTTGTACACGCTTATGAATAGGAACCCATGTGGTGCATGCGGTCGCGCTTGCACACACAACCTGCCCTGTTTTAGTGTTTTTCCAAATTTTCTAATTTTTTTCACCAATTTTGACAACCCAAAACACATGATAACAAATTCAACACCCCCCTATTCAATTAGCGAAGGTCATACAACATTTCAAATATACACAAAAATAACAAACCAAAGCCAAGAACTACATGTTACAAAACCATTAGGTAACTATGGCAACAATTGAACTTTTCATGCTTTAAAACCAATCAAAACCATTTTTAATCATTTATAAAATTTACTAATGGTCATTTCCATTTCTAAAGAAAGTATCAACATGTTTAGGCATGCTATTCATGTTATCATCAACATAACAATACAAAGAACATAGTGTACACATAAAGCCTACAAAATGCATTCCAAGCCACCATTCTCAACTTAAATCCATATCAACCAATATTCAACAGTCACATATATCATGGATAGCATAAAAACAACAAGCTATGATACCATTTTATTGTAGGAATTTTATAGGAAAGCATCCAAGGATCATGGAAAAATTTTATGCTATCTTTATGGTTTTTAAAACTTTAAAACACAAACAAGCTAGGGCTTAAAGTGTTTATATCCCAAGTGTATGTTACCCAGTAAGCCAAACTGTCTCTGATCGGCCTTCAAGTGTATCCACGAGTCGTATAGATGATGATAGTTCCAATAATAGTTTGGGAGACTTGAAGTAATCTTCAATAAGCTTGTTCTAATATTTTTAGTTTTAGGAATATATGTGTAACTACAACAAGAGCTAAGAAACCATGAAAGATCCTTTCATCCTTTCTTTTGTCTCTTTACTGTTTTTGGTTTTTCCCGTCTAACCAACAAAAGAGAGCAAGCTTAAGCGTTTTTGAAATCCAAAACCAAAGCCACAGGTGGAAGAAAGTTAAAACCAATTTAATCAAAGTTTCCAATTCTTAACCAATAAAAACAAAGCATTTATATCCCTTTTACTTGGTGGATATGAAAAACAATTCAAACAAATTAATATTATAACTTGATATTATCTCAAATATTATTATTATTATTATTATTAGAAGTTTGACTAATCAAACTTCGAATAATAATAATAATAATAATAATAATAATAATAATAATAATATAAATACATTTATATTAACATATATATATTTATGTGTATCATATTCTTTAATTCAACATTAAATAATTAATCCTAATCATTAAATTACAAATGAATTGACAAGATTTAATATAAAATCAACGCGTGACAACGAATATAGTGTCATTTATTAACTAAGGATTTATTTGATTAAATAACAATTATTTAATCATTAATAAATAAATAAATTTATTTATTACAAAATATATGTGTTAAATATCTTTTTAGTCTCCCATATGATCGCAAATCATATTTACGATATTTTAAATTATCGAAATATTTCTAGAGCCTATAAGTGCTAGTGCATTATTATCGAGAAATTTATTCTTTATATTAAAGAATAAAATTGACTTTTTTAATCAACAAATTTATATTATTAACTAACTTAATGATATTTATTTTATCCATCGTCATTTATCGATTTTAGTGTGTGATCCTTTAGATTCATCGTAAACTAAACATGAATAAATACGAACCTTTTTCGTATCACTTTGATACAACACATTCTAACCAAAGTTCTCAGTGATCATGAGTGACCTCTAATAAGATATCATGACCCTTAGAACATAGAGAATATAATTTCGAATAAACCTATATAGACGTACTTACATATAGTAGAGTTTCCTCTATTATTGACTCTCGATCGAGTGCGGGTCATGGAATTGTCAAACCCTTAACTCAATCATAGGACTAGAACCTCAATTATAAATGGGATGCACGTATCCAAAAACTTATTTGTGAAATTCGTGTACTCCGATTGAAGATTTAATTCCCACACATGACAGTTCTGTATAGGATCTCAAGATCAAACATCTAAGCCAAAAGATTCTATAAAGATCATTACTTATTCTTATACAATAAAGACATATTGCCATGAAGCTTCTTTCATCATACATGACTAGCCTGGTGCGATATAAACAAATGAACGATGTGTCCCACTATAGATTGCAGCTGTAATATCTCAAGTTTAAGGAGTAATGGTACACTAGTACGACTGTGTGACAAATCATTGACTGCGAATATTCATCCATATGCTTTGTCACTTTTGGTCATATTCTCAAACGTAGTACCCATATGCTCTTGTGATATGAGACTCATTACCCAACTATTAGTATCAAATACTAATCAGTGACAACAACAAAACATACTAATCATATAATGTTATTGTCCCTAATAATATTACCTCGATCAAGAACAAATTCGAATGTATTTAAAACATAGATTCTGTTATCATGTTTACAACTCTTTGTAGATAAAATCTTAATACATAATATATCACAAGAATTTATCTTGCATTAATAAGAAAATAAAATAAAAGCAACTGAACAAGTGCAAGATATAAAAAAGAAATGTAATTTTTATAAATATTTTTACAATAAATTACAAAAGTATATATACTATCAGATGATAACCCTGAACTTTGTGACATGATTGGTTCCAGGGTATGTTTTGAACAATATTATCATATCAGTATAATCTCCATAATGTTTTAATTTGGTGGATTTTGTTGCATGAGCAACTAGCTTATACCATGCGGAGAAAAGGATAATCTCTCCCTCATTATGATATCCTTATACCACAAGGTTGCAAGGTTAAAATTTTAAGAAAAATTGGATTACATTAGGCTTCGATGGAGGTATTGAGCACAAAGCTAGAATAAGAATTTCTGGCTTTATAAAGTTGACGAATGTGACAATACATCATCCTGATCTGGAACCCAAATTAGATCAATTGTGTTACAACAGCATACAAAAGTAAATCCTCTTTTGTTTTTTTCATTTTAGAAATTTGCATAAAATATTTTCTTGTAAACTTCCTTTTTTTTTTATAGGAATGCTCAACCAATAGAAAGTTGAAGGATGCCTACAAGAAATTTCTTGTACGCTCTATGAGAAAAACAAAAGTTACCAATGTATGTGGCTTCTAACAATTAAGTTAATTTGATTAAAATTTTTACCAGACAACTTATTATTATTTTTTGGTTTCTAATTTCTTATAATTATAGGATGATCCGAAGGAAAATCACTCACCTGTCAGAAGTTTTGGAACTGTCCTTGCAAGGGAGGAAAATAGTAATTGATATTGCTATCTGTATTTCTTAAAATGTTTTTGCATGATGTTTAAAGAATTTCAATTTTGGAGGAAGGCAGGCTGTAATACCCCTAAAGATAATTAGATTAAGGATAGTTTAGGCATATTATGCATATTAGTGTAGTTCAAACATGCTATAGTCGTACAAAAAAATTAGTTTAGAAGATACTAAAATAGTTTGAGAAAATTATAACTCAAGTGTATAATTTTGGGTCTAGAGTATACTTTGGTATTTTTATTATAACTTGAGCTACAAAACTCTGATTGAGGCAATTCTTGATGAGTTAGAAAGAATACACATAGCACTACTTTTCATATGTTAAAAACTTTCTCAAATTATGAATAAAAACTTGTGAAAATGGGCTAAAATCATAAAAAGCCCATTACTGTAGCGAGCCCACCTAAATATGTATATAAACACCCTTATTTCTTCATCTTTTTCACTCTTATTCTTGTTTTAACCCTAGACTACGAATTTGCTCTATAAAATCCTTCTTAATCAAGATTAATCACTGAATAATATTCCAAGATTCAAGCTTTAAAAAGCTTGAGGTATGCTTTCCTTCTTATTTCCTCTATTGAATGGTGATTTTATTGGAATTCTATAAATGAGTTTTTCTTGATTTTGTAATTTGAGCATGATTAGATCCTAATGATGAGTTATATGACTGGTATATGATATGTTGTGAAGTTTATGGTATGGTTGGAGTATTGAAAACTCTTGGAATCATTAAATCATATGAAAACTATGAGGAGCTTACTGAACTCAAAGTTTATGGGATGGTTACGTTTTTGTGCATATTTTGAGTTATAGAACTCAAAATGAAGCACCGTAAAATTTTAGAGAAACTAAAGACTTTGAGAAATAACATATTTAAAAAATGATCTCAAGATAGCTTATGAAGAATTCCCAAAAAATTTTTGAATTCGATTGTTCTGCAGAGGCGTATAATCAGGACAGTAGGTACAAAACGTGTTATAACTTTAGTTAGAGATATCCAATGTATAAACCGTAAAATTTTGAGAAAACTAGAATTATCAGGGACTAACATATCAAAAATTCATCCCCTTAGCTTCTCAGAATAGTTTAAAAAAATATCGAAAGTTAACCACCTGTCAATCCACTATGATTTAAAAATGTTTTATGTATTGTATTTCTAACTTGAGTTAGGCAATTTCAAATCAAAAATCTATAAAGATTGTAGATTAGTTTATCACTTTAGATTCCCAATATGTTATTCTATATAATCATTTTTAATGTTCATAAATATTATTCTGCATTTTAGAGTCGTAAAAGGAGCCCCCGTCGCCATCAGTATCTCAGACGAGTAGATCCAAGAGTTAGTGAATATCTGGGTGAGGCTGAATAGGAGGATTAGGAGCTTGTTGCTGATGCTGTTGGGAAACCAGGTCTACCAACACTTCTACAATATACTGGATTCTCTGCATTCCCTCTGCGAGATCTATCCTATGCCTATCATCCATTCTTTCCTTTGACACTTCAGGCTCTTAAATTCCAACTCTACCATGACCTTTACCATGTCCTTAACCTCGTCTTCGACCTACTTGACCATGAGTCCCTACAAGTTATCCTAGAGGTCTAGAAGAAGCTTGCTCTAAAGAAGAAATCTTTTGATCTCTTTCAGAGGGATTTTGACTTCTGAAAGACATAATTTAGCTGCTAAGATATAAAAGTACATGTTAGATAAAGTATAACTTATCCTATTACATTTACGAAAACAAGCTACATTGGATTATCCAGATACTCAAAGAGGCAATACCCCATACGAAAGTATCCTAGACATATTAAATATACAAGGCACTGCACTCTACTGATAGCCATAGACATTTAAACCATGCTCTGATACCGCTCTAACTCTTGGATCTACTTGTCTAAGATATTGGTGACGGCGGCGGCTCCCTTTGCGACTCTAAAATATAAAACAATATATATGAACATTAAAAACGATTACATAGAATAACCTATTGGAAAGCTAAAGTGATAACTAGTCTACAATCTTTATGGATTTCTGATTTGAAATTGCCCAATTCAAGTTAGAAATACAATACATGAAACATTTTTAAATCATAGTGGATTGACAGGTAGTTAAATTCTGATATTTTTTGGAAACTATTCTGACAAGTTAAGGGTGTTGAATTTTTGATATATTGGTCCTTGATAAGTCTAGTTTTCTTAAAATTTTACTGTTTATATATTGGATATCTCTAGCTAAAGTTATAACACGTTTTATACCTACTATCCTAATTACACTCCCCTGTAGAACAACCAAATTCAAAATTTTTTTGACAATTCGTCTTAAGTTATCTCAAGTTCATTTTGAATATGTTATTTCTCAAAGTCTCTAGTTTATCTAAAATTTTATGGTGCTTCATTTTGAGTTCTATAACTCAAGATATGCACAGAAACGTAACCATTGTTAAGTGAGATCTTGATTCACTATTTTCATATGATTTAATGATTCCAAGAGTTTCTAATGCTCCAACCATCCCATAAACTTCACACAATATATCATATACCAATCATAAAACTCACTATTAGGATCTAATCAAGTTCAAATCACAAAATCAAGAAAAACCCATCTCTAGAATTCCAACAAAATCACCATGCAATGGAGGAAATAAGAAGGAAAGCATACCTTAAGCTTTTTAATGCTTGAATCTTGCAAGATTATTTAGTGATTAATCTTGATTGAGGAGGATTTTACAGAGCAAATTCATAGCCTAGGGTTAGAACAAGAAGAAGAGTGAAGAAGATAAAGAAACAAGGGTGTTTATATACATATTTAGGTGGGCTGACTATAGTAACGGACTTTTTATGATTTTGGCCCATTTTCGTAAGTTTTTAATATATGAAAAGTAGTGCTATATATATTCTTTCTAACGCATCAAGAATTGCTTCAATGGGAGTTTTGGAGCTCAAGTTATAATAAAAATATCAAAGTATACTCCAGGTCCAAAATTATATACTTGAGTTATAATTTTCTCAAGCTATTTTAGTATCTTCTAAACTAATTTTTTTGTACGACCATAGCACGTTTAAACTACACTAATATGCGTAACATGCCTAAACTATCCTTAATCTAATTGTCTTTGGGGGTATTACACAGGCCATGCAGGGTTCTAATCTAGTGAGGAAAAATTAAAGCAAGATGTGTAAGACTATGGTTCATTTTCTCTTACTTTTGAGCATTATAATTTTTGCTTGGAAAATATTTGATAGTTTCCATTTGCCTCGGGATATTATATTCTACCAGTTCACCAAATTATCATTGATGTGAACTTAAAATCATATAATAAGTACCTACTAATTCATAATTATGTTGTTCTAAAAAGAAATGAATCTGAGGGATTATAAAGTAATAAATTTCTTCCATCTTTTCTTATGTAAACTTTTTTAGACAAAGTAAACATTGGTATAAATCTTTTCGGAGTTTATTCGATTCTTTTGTTTTGGAAACACTTTTGGGATATATGTTTTTTATATTTTCTCTTATGTATTGAAGGACTCATAAAGCTCAATTTCAATTTCGTGTTTATAATAATATGAATGTTGATATCGTGTCGAATTATCACCCAAATAAGTTGAGGGTAGATAGTTTGTGGCACACTCTTGTAGCTCAAGCGGAGAGAAACAAAGAAAATAATGCAAAACCTGCTAAGTGGATATCATACAAGGTTTTCCATATTTCCAAAACACCCATTTCTGACCATTGATTTTTTTTTAAAACAATGGTTTCTTCACAAAATTTGTAAAACAACAAACGTTCCAACTACTATCAGATTCCACAAAGGCCAGGGCCTAGAATTAGAGGGGCAACTACTACAAGTTCTCGTATTGCAGTGTTTGTGGCCGAGGAATGTGCCGAGTGAGTAACAGGACTTATTTTCTAGTGTCTGACCCTTTACAGTTACCTTTCACATCATTTATCATAGAGATATAGTACTTATCATTTTTAAAAATCTGCTCTCATTTTGTTAATAACTTGATATCAAAATTCTAGTAGAATGGATAAAATGTCTCGCAAGGTGGCAAATCTTCAACTTTGTTGCAGGAAAATGCCGGGGGTGGCCAAGATATTAAAAGGTAAACAAACAACAGCTGTTCAAGTACTTCTAGTGAATACTGATTATGACCTATGATTAACCTATTCTAGCTCTCCCCTGATGCAGGGAAACAGAGCTGTTGAGAAAGAACCCATTACGCAATTTCCCTCAAGACAGCCTTCTTAGATAATTAAAACATTCATGAATCATGACATTTATTTTTGTCAATTCAATTAGCAGTGCGTGCTCTATAACAATGTACATGTCTCAGCTTTTATCTCTAAAGCTTGATCTCATATCTCCTATTCATTTCTCTTCACGTTGTTTTGTTTGTTACGATTGAATAAACATCGATGAATGCTTGTACAATATGTTCGAGCTTCTCAGCTCATGTACTGAAGTTATACAATCTTAATACTTTCTTGAGTTTTTAATCTTATTATAGTGTTACGCTATTGGTTTTCTATTTTTTTTAAAAAATCTTTTTATTGTATTTATGGTTGAAGTTCTGCCTCCATGTGAGTACATGATTAATTGATGTGTACATGTATCTAAAACTAAACAGAAATGTAGAGAAGAAATAATAGATTAGCAATGTTGATGTGCTCTAAAGATTAAATGATTTTTAAAGTTGTCACCTGTTTAAATAATGGTGAGATAGATCATCAAATTATTGTAATGAGATTTTAAGATCGGGGGTTGGTCAAACATGGGGGAGGTATTAGGTTCCCATGACTTCTGTTAAACAGTTACAAAAAAATGTTTTGATTTTATTCTTTGTTATTTAATTAACTAAGATTTTGATCAAGAGAGAGAATCAACAAGGTGTTCAACCCAGCGAAGGAAAATTAATAAGGTGTTTAGTCAATTTTGATGTTGATTAATTATTAAAATTTTAAAAGGATTTTTCTAATTTAATTAAGTTTTTAATCAAGAGAAGGAGAAGAGATAATAGAATGCTTGACCTATCTTGGTGTTTATGTCTTATTAAATTTTAAAAGATTTTTCTTAATTTAACTAGGCTTTTGACTAAGAGTGGGAGTGGGAGACCTGTGCCTAAAATTTAGGGGTAATACAATTATTTTTTATGGTATTTTTATATATATACATATATAATTAGTAGATTGTCGATAGTTTATTGAGGTTTAATAATGTTTTGGGGTATTAAGTTTGGTTAAGATTGAATTTTGAAATCCTAATGCAGAACTTGAATGAAATTAAAAATTAGTTTTAATTATAAGTGGAGACGAATGATATTTTTTAAAATTGGTGGATATAGGATATAAATGTTGATACATAGAATGGAGTCGTATGATATTTTCTAAAATTGGTACATATAAGACCTAAATATCGATATTTAAAGAGAAATATATCGATATATGTCTATAATTAAAGAAAGTACCGATATTTAGGACCCAAGTATCGATACTTATGTTTGAAAAGTGCGATATATCAAGAAAGACGAAGATGGAGTATTACATCTGGATGTATCTATACTTTTAATGAAAATATCAATATTCGTAGGTCAAAAATAATTGTATCAATATATCCAGCCTAAGTATTGATACTTGAGGCTCGATTATTGATACTTATACATGAAGAAGTTGTCATACATCTAGATGATAAAAGAAGGATTGGAATGTAAATAAGTAATGAGATTCGTAAGAAAAGTCTCGATACGTAGAGGTCAAATATAAATGTATCAATATTTTCTGTTAAAGTATTGATACTTTCTGTAGATTTGTATGCACCTACATTAGTTCTAACATAGGAAACAAAATATCTACCCTAAGAAAAGACTATTTTATCTATTTCTAGAATCTTCTTTCCTTCAATCCATTAAGAATAAATTAGTATATTCATATGCACTATAAAAAGAGATCTAAGTGCATAAATTAGTCATTTTAACATCATCTTCTTCTTTCTATAAATCCTTCCGTCTCTCTTGATGTAAACTCGACTGATTTAATGATGAACCCATACTAAATTGTTGATGTTTTGTTTCCAAGAAAAAAAAAACAAATTAGATTATCTTGATAAAAACCTTTACCCATGTGCTTAGTTTAATCCAAAAATTTAAGGTATATTAAACTTTAGACTTAAAAACATAAACAAATAGTAAACCAGAGTCAAAAATATGGTGGAAAGGAAGATGTCACACCTCAAAAGTAACTGATGAGTGATAAGTTAGAATTAGAACGCTACAACATTGAAATCTTAATAAGTTCTATTAAAGATTCAATAAGGAATCAAGAGAGAAAACTCTCAAAGTTCATACAATATTCATAATACGTTTGACCTCCCAACCTTAAAAAAAATGTGCATGTTTATAATTACAAGGATTTTGGTATTAAAAATAAATAAAAATAATGAAAATTACAAAACTGTTGGGCGATTTGATTGAACGAATAGAATGATTTGTTCAAATAAATTGTATAAGTTCATCTTAAAAAAATTCTACTCAGATTCATTCAATCGAATTGATCAAGTCGTTTAATCGAATTTGGTAATTTGTTCGAACGAATTGATTAATTCGTTCAATCGAATTTTTTTCACTTTCCATCTTATTTCTGCTCTTCATTTGTTCAAACGAATCAAAGGCTTCATTTAACTGATCTCCTTTTGCTTGCAACAGTTACACTAAGGCTAATTAAGCTTCATTTGATCTAGGGAGTCTTAACTTGCTATTATAGACCCAAATTAAAGAATCCAAGAGGGGGGTTAAATTGGATTTTTAAAACGCTTATACAAAAATAAAAATTTTTTTCGTGAAGGTGAATCCAACAGTTACAGTGAACAATGTGAGTTAAATGTAAAATGTAAATAAGGAGAGAGAAAGTGAAAATTGCATAGATAATTTTATAGTGATTCGACTATAAGTTTACATCCACTCTTCTCGGTTGAATTCACTCACATCAAAGATCACTAAATCTTTGTTTTCACCACAGTTCCTTCTTAAACGGTGAAGGACAACCACCAATTACAACTTTTTCAAATTGGGTAAAGTACAACCCAGTACAATTCTCTCTTATGACAGGTTAAGGTTATATATGATAAAATCATAAAGTTACAAGAAAATTCTCTTAAAAGAGTATATGTGCAATAAGCTCAAAATTTTCTCTCTCTAAAATAAACACAGATAATGAATAAAGAGAATAAAAATTTATTTACAAAGGAATATTTGTTAATAATATACTCAGAATATGCTCTCAACCAACTCTAATATTTGCAAAAGTGATTGTATTTATATCTGAATCAATTTGCTTCAATGGCTCTTTGAATCCATCATTAATGGTAGTATTTAATGCTTTGAACTAGCCGTTACAGTGTACAGATAATGCATGTATCAATACTTTACTGAAGTTTTGCTGATGCAGTTCCATGTATCGATACTTCAGTGTTCATATATCGATACTTCTTTAAGGAGAAGATTTTTGTTTTCGTCTTCATATCGATACTTAGCCTTCTGAGTATCTATACTGCTTTCTTTATATAGTGCATGTATCGATACTTCTTCAGTTTTTACACTACCTCGACTTTCTTCGGACATGAGTATCAATAAGTGCTATTTCTTTTAGTTATGTATCAATACTTTGTCCATATTTATCGATGCTTTGCTTTAAGATATCGATACTTGAATAGTTTCGTGAATACACTTCGTCTTGGTATCGATATTTTTCTTTTATGTATCGATACTTCTATTCCTAGGAAGTCATATATCGATACATGTTGTCTTATGTATCGATACTGTAGTCAAATTTCCTGTAATTTAAGTCATTTCTCAAGACAAAAGGTTTGTAAGTGTAATACGGTCAATATAAATTTTCTCAAGGAACAAAATAATCATTATAATATTAACACATATTATAACTTAAACATTTACTCAAAAATAATGAATTATCAACTCATTTTCACAAGTATTATTTAATCTATCAAATTATCAATTTTATTTTATCAATATCAATATTATTTAAACCTTAATTACATCATCACAAACATAATATAATCTATAATCTCTACCTTTTTATGATAACAAAACAAAATTGAACAATTAAATAAAATTGAACAAATATCTCCCATTTAATATAAGTCTCCCCCTTTTTATCAGCAATCTAAGAAGGAATGCATTCCAAACAATCATCAAAAACATGAGGAGAGACATAACACAACCAAAGCAGGAATAATAATGATGAATCATCCATAAAAATAAAGTAAAAACTGTTGCCTAAAAAGCATATGTGAAAAAGTAGTAGTGACAAACCAAGAGGAGGAGGGGGGAGGGAATTGGCTTTACAAAAAATTAAAAACTTAAATGAATGATAATAATGAAGGCAATGAAAATGTTTTACAAATATATAAATGAATAAAATTTAAAACATATTTAAAGCAGAAAGTAAACAGATAGATAGATAGAGATAGAAAGAGAATGCAAGCATAGATTTTATAGTGGTTCGACACAATTAAGCTTACGTTCATTCTCTCAGCTTACACCGGGCTAAGGCTTCACTATACTCATATTCCACATGTATATGACAGCCAATTACAAGTCTTGCTTTCTACAGGTGAAGAGCAACTCAAAAGACTTCTTTCTACGAGTGAAGTGTAACCCAAATACAGCTTCTTGATCGAATAAAATGCAATCCAAATCTTACTTGAGAAAGGTGAAGAGTAACCCAAATACCTAGAAAGAATACTAATACAAATTAACTCTCTCATAGAGCAGATATTCAATGAGTACAAAAGTTTTTCTCTCTCTAGAATGATTTTATAAAAATAATACTTAATTTTGCTCAACCTCTTTTCTCTTGTTCTCTAACCTTCTCTTTTAAACTAGTGAAGATTTTAGAGGCTTCTTCCAACGTTTTTTTAACAGCTCTAAAATCTTGCATTAAACACTTTGAAACTAGCCATTGCACTGTATAGATAGGGCATGTATCAATACTTTATGCTCTATGTATCGACACTTTGCTAATGCAGATTTCATGTATCGATACTTCTTTATGCTGAAATTTTTATCTCTGTCTACATATCGATATTTGTATTTCAAGTATCGATATTTCATTTTCTTGATTATCCAAGTATCAATACTTGGATTTTCATGTATTGATACTTCTTTAGTTTTTGTGCTGCCTCAAGCTTCTTTGAATATGAGTATCGATATGTGACATTTCTTTTAGGTATGTATTGATACTTGGCTGGTGCTTCTTTCATATATCGATACTTGTTTACGTAGAAGTTTTCATCTTCGTCTCTATATCGATATTTGCTCTTTGGGTATCGATACATTTTTTTTTGGAGCATCATGTATCGATACATGCAGTCCTATATATTGATATTTTGGACAATTTCTTGTAAATTAAAGCCTTTTTAGACACAGAAAACTTGTAAGTGTAATACGACCAATATAATTTGATTTAAGGTATAAATTAAACAAGCCGATTATAAATTATGCATTAGTTCAGAAATTATGAATAATCAACACATTTGCACAATCATTTTTAATTCATCAACAAGTTATCAATTTGTTTATCAATATCATTATTATTTGAACTTAATTGCATCATCAAAAACATAATGATATATCACAACCATTCTCAATCGAAAAATATCAAGTGCAATATATGCTCAATATATAATCGTAAATTATCCTTAATAATGTACAAAATAGAGCATGGTGATTAATCAAACAAATGCAAAATGCATGAAACACATTAATCAAACAAATCATTTATTCATCAATAAAAATAATTTGTTCATCATCAAAAACACATAAATCAATAAAAACTACCAAAAAAATAATCATCCATAAAAAAATGTAAGAAACCATCCAAGAAACAAAGGAAATCAGTCAAAAAGTAATCGATAGCGATGACAGCCAGGCTGATGAACCAAGTTTGAAAGCTCAAGGTCAATGTTCTCGAGGTCTTCATCGAAGGAGGAGTCAACTGGAATGGGCTGAGAGGATGGTCCTTCCCTATAGAGAGACTGATAGCTAGCAAGGGGAGGACATAGTATGACGCTTGGTCCAAGTCTGTCAATAATATTGTCCGCTTTGGCCCAACCCTTGGGGCCTTACGGTTTTGTTTTGGAATGGGTTATTGAGGACTTCCCAAGAGGTCACCCATCTTGGTACTGCTCTCCTCCAAGTACGCTTAACTGCATAGTTCTTGGAGTTAAACCATCATCCATCCCAAAAGGCCTTGTTGACAATTTGGTTCCAACTCTACATATATAGCCCAATAATTTTCTCTTCCATTTCAATGTCGGATTCGGCTCATCCCTACAGTCCTAGAAGCCTGCCAGAAGTCGCTCCTTACTCAGGCACCCTCGGCCCCGACGCTACTTCCCGCCCTCATCGGACCGGGATGTTACAGGCTCACCTGCTTCCACCTGGTTCGTCCCCGAACTACCACCATCATACTGGAGGAGAGTTGGCTCTGATACCAATTGTAACGCCTGGTCCAAGTCTGTCAACAATATTGTCCGCTTTGGCCCAACCC